>JAOXYF010000025.1:8652673-8667125 GCA_028565775.1 Sternarchorhynchus goeldii | reverse complement strand
CTCCTACGGTATAAATTTTAGTGTGTGTGTATATATATATATATATATATATATATATATATATACACACACACACAGATAAATGGTTTGTTTTGAGTCTTTTACAGTTGTGTTTCATACTTGACAGTGTCTCATCACAGCAGAACTTAGCAGAGGTTTTACATGCTTCATTAAAACTCCTGACTGCTCGTCTCCTCCTCACATTTCTAAGAAACGGCCTGATTTTGTTCTTCTGCTTATGAGGAAGCGGGGAATCTCAGTAGAGCAGCACAAGCGGGGTCCAGCGTCATGTTGGGGCCGTAACGACAGCACACACTGATTCCACTCAATCGCTTTGATGCTTCTGATTGTTAAAGAGGGCAATTCACTTTTTGGTTTTGTTTTGTTATAGTACAGATGTTTGCTGCTACTAACTTCAAGTAAGTATATATTTTTTAAAATAAATAACAGCACAAATAATGATGGTATATTAAAAGACATACTGTGGCACACAGATTTTATGTGACACTGATTTCTACAAAGTTCTTCTTAATATTGGCTTTGACATAGAGGACACCATATGTGTCACTGTTTTCACCTGAACTGATCAATATCCAAATGAAAAACGACTTTATTTCTAAAAGCCCCCTCGGCAAACGAAGTGTCCTTAAACAAAACCCTTTTTATCCGCCCGTCAGTCTTTGAGTATCAAAGCAGAGCCACTCTGTACCGGTTCCTCTGCATCACAGACGCCGTTTGCCACGGGCCGCAGAAGGAGCATATCAAAGACGCTCTGTGGCGCCTGTGCTCAGCCTGAATCACAGGCTAATTACGCATGAATGGTCTATGACTAACGGGAAAGGAGCAATTAGGCACCCATTAAAACCTGAATGGCAAATCGATCTTTGATTCGCTCACAATGCGACTGCTTTGCATAAATTGAAATATAATTAGCATACATGTTCTCTTTTCTCTTTATTGCGCTGATTTAGGTTTACCTAAAGCCTCTTTGCTCTGCGTGTGTGTGTGTGCGGCGCATTACTGTAAGGTGAAAATGCACAAAAAAAAGTTCTGGGAATAAAGCAATGGAAGAGGAACGATACAACAGTATATGAACGAGGGTGTGTGTGTGTGTGTGTGTGTGACTGGGTGCTTAACACGGTTCACTGTACTGCATACAGCTTTCATATCTGGTGAAAACCAGATTTCAGACAAGCTTAACATGGTGAACCGCCGATAATACATTTAAGTGCAGTAACTGGAAACAGTGCTATTTGATATGAAGTATAGCTGACAACCTAGTACTACAGGATTTGGTCATGGTCATAAATATTAATGAGGCTAATATGTTTATTCATCTCTTGTTTTCCATAGCGGGGATTTAAGGATTTGGAGCTGATGTGGAGGGTTAGTTAATGAGAGCAGACATCAGTTCTACCTGTGTTTGTAAAACTAGCCTTGTGGCTTTACTGGTGTCTTCATCTTAATTCCCCCTCATTAAACTCCATCTAAAGCAAGTGATTCGCTCCCCTCTCACATCTACTCAGAGATGTCTGGAATGCATCTTTTTGATATCAGCCTTCATTCTCGTCTCCTCCCAGCCCTCCTGCACCCTCTCTCTCCCTATGCACGTCCCACTAACACGAAGCTCTTGGCGAATTATGTCTGTTAAATATTAAATGCATATCTATAAACTTCAGGGGGCAAGTTGAGGAGGTGGTGGACCGATTTGATTTGCAGTTTGTCGGAGTGTGGCGTACTCACAGGCAAGAGGTTGCCACTCCAGAGGGGCGGGGGTGGGCAGGGAGTTCTCGCTCTGATCTGCCTCTCCGCTCCTCCACCAGCACTCTGTAAAAGCCCCCTGAGAGCAGACCTTCTCAGCCACCTACTCCAGCACATACTCCACCCGACGCCTGTTTGGTGAGGTTTTATACAGAGTATAGTCTTTGTGGATGTAATTAATATGTGGTTCTCTGTATATAGTGTGATATATTTGATTTTAATTAGCAGCATATTAGAACATGCTTTTTCGTGTCATTACGTGTTAGAGGCTTAAAACAAAGTGGGTACACCATTTCAAAATGTAAAACCTTATTACTGAGCACACATTTTTAAATTCATTCCATGTTGTATATGTAATATTGCACAGCACCTGGTGGTGTATTTAGTTGTAATTCAAAATAAGGGATTCCTCACTAAAAACACACTGATGTTTCTTAGCCCATAAGGACCAGTACATTATTGTTGTCCTGTAGGGGAAAGTACGTGGTAGGACAAATCCCAACAGCAAAGTAAACAGATCTCCTGTTTCTTTAGCACAGGGCAAAGTGCTTGGGGTAAAAATACACCAGGTCAGCCTGCACTCAGGGGCTCGGGTGTCCTCTGTGCCTTACACACACACACTGCCCGACACACACCTCCGTTCACCTAAAGGTATAGAGTTACACTGTAGCTCCCTCTGTCCCTTCCACATACGAGTATGTACACGTGTGCACACACACACACACACACACACACACACACACACACACACACACACACACAGAGAGAGTGAGAGGAATAGCTGTGCTTGTTTCTGCTGCAATTCAATTTGGCTCAATACAGGAAATTATTTTGATGGATCTTAAGCAGTAATTAGTAATCGAACAATCACAGCTCTTTTGTTGAAGTTTGCGTGTGTGCAGTGCCACATAAGCGGTTTGCTGTTTTGACTGTTTGTAAGGGCAGGTCCTCCCTCCTCATTAAAATCACTCACAAACAGGATAATGAATCCCTGGAGACACTCCGGAACAGTTCTGTGCACCCTGTCGCTGACAACACTGCCATGGAGATCAAAGGCTGACACTTCACATTAACATTCCTTACTACCACGCAGCAAACACACGAGCCTGGGTTACTGGGCTCTCCGTCAGCAGAAAAGGAAAGAGGGTCAGAGAGAATGTGTGAGACAGAGAGAGAGAGAGAGAGAGAGAGAGAGAGAGAGAGAGAAACGGCCAATTAATGCTATCTAGGTATTCTTTTGTATGTTCAAAAAGGTTTCAAAATTTCATAACAGTAAAGAAAATGATCAAGACCACAAGAGGAATTAAGCTTAGCTTTGGCGTAAACATAACAGATATATTTGAAATATTCAAAGCAGAGGATATTGTGCTCAGAAGAGACCCCCCCCCCGCCCCCCGAACTAAACACTGTCCCTCTTTATTGGGCTTCAGGAGCATTGAGTGGGCAGGGTGGACAGGGTGACCCTGCCCCAGAACTGAGTGTCTCACGTCATGTGGAGAATGTGTGGAACCCTCCCTCCCTCCCTCCCTCACCCACGGTTGATGACGGCCGCTGCCCCCCTCCTCACACAAGCCTATTAAATGCCATTAATGTTACGTTGGGTTCTTTTGTTATAGTTTAGTGCAATTTTATGGTCGGTTTCATTTTCAATACTTTTGTTAAACTGTTCAGCTGGAGACTCGTGTTTTCTTGCACATTCTTCATCCGTGACATTCTCCTGCAGCTCATCAGTGATTGAGGCCATCTTCTCTCTTAGGGCCTGCCCTTGAGACAGAAATATAGCAAGCGCGAAAGGCTCAGAGTGGAGCAGGTCAATTCCCATGTGTTTCACAGCAGGGCCCGAGGGTTCAGCACTGGATCGGAGACGGCCTTTGCTGTCCTACAAGTGCGACGTGGACTCCACACCTCAGCATTCTTGCCAACACTGAGACAGAGGAGGTGTGAAGCTTCTGTGAAGTGACATTTCAAGGCGAAAAGGGCCTTCAAAAGTTCCAGCAAAGCTCTGATAAATCATTCGTCAAGCAGAAGTCCGTCTGAGGATCTTTTTTTTGGGGGGGGGGGGATTCAAGTCAAACGGCACGAGGAGCTTTTCCAGTGTTGGAGAAAGCGATCCAGAACAGGGGAATGGTGCAAAATAAGACCAGGAAAGGAGACAGGAGGAGGGCATCAGCAGGGAAGGTCACAGCGGTGATCAATCGGAGAGGTAGGGAACACGGCTTCAGGACTGTGTGAGCAGAGGAGCAGATGCATGTGGAGGAAAACAAACTCTGAGAAGAGAGGAAAGGGCAAAGCCAAGCGCTTAAGTTCAGGGATGGTTGGGTAGGCAGAGATACACTACAGGAACTGCTGAATCCTCTGCCTCTGTACTAGAGCAGCTCTCTCCAGACCACATCCAACACCAACCTCCTCCTCAGAGCAAGACAGAGAATAATCATCTATCCATCTTTGACTCAAGGTGCTTCTAAAGAACGACCTGGTGTTCTCCTGGACGTGCATGTCAGGAGGACGTTACTCGATCAAAACAAAGAGATGGACCAAAAACTAAGAACAGAAGGACTTGGGGTCTCCCCCCTCTCCTCTCTCTCCTCCTCTCTGGAGGTACACACCCAGGAAAACAGTAGGAAGTAACTTTTTTTTGCAGTTTTCCGCAGTTCTGCGTTACACACTAAAGAGTCTGCTAATGCCATCCCAGTTGTACAGCCAGGGTGTTTTAAACTGTGTCCCAGTGTAATTAGGGAGCAGGTACAGGCCCTCAGTGAAGCATCCCGTCAGTGAGCGATGCCAGAGAGGGATGCAGAGGCGGGAGCGAGCGGAACACTGGCAGGTAGGACATGCTGTTCACACATCTTTCCTTCACCGGATCTAACAGATAAACTCGTCTCCCGTTTCCCAGATGCCTTAATGACGCTCGGATGTGACAGTGGTGGTCTGTGAAGCTTTAGTGAGAAAAACACGAGCACAGAGGAACACGATGACACAAGCAAGCTAAAGACTCTGCAACAGATCCTGGAGATGATGGATGAGTTTCATTTATTGACCTTAATCTCATATAATGGAACTGAATAATAACAGATTATAAGACACTATACACCACAGGGAGCACCAACACAACCAGGCAAAGGCCTCAACTGCAGTCCCATCTGCCTGGAAGTGCACGGCACCCAAAATTGTTTGCTGGATTTGAAATGGCTAACATGACCTCATATTCCGACTGAGCGAGATAAATACATTTGCTCGCTAACTTCATCACAGAGCAGCACAAGGCCAAAAGGAAAGATGCATTTTAGTAATTACAACTGAACGGCGCCTGACCCAGAATCAGCATTCGCTTGTCCAAGCCGTTTCTTTCCTCCATCTCCAATTAAGGCCGAGCAGACTGCAATCTGTTAGACAATATGCTCTGCTTCTCTTTGCTACACAAACATACTTACCGCACAACTGTTAGATAAAGGGGGGAGGTGGAGAAGTTTTGAGAGAGAGGTATTTACTAACTGCATCCTTTAACTCTCTGACTTTCTTTGTTGACTGATCTCTTTTGCTGCTCTCCTTTCCCCCGGGTGCCGTGTGAACGACTGCTATGGTGACGACTGCTATGGCGACGGCAGCCTGGCGCTCATCAGGACCTGCCCAGAATCAACAGATGTCCATCGTTCACTCCCCTCTGCCACTCGACGGTCTGTGCTCGGGAGAACTAATGTAGCAGAATAGCCAGACCTTCACGCTGATACTGAAAGCCCGTCTGTCTGCTAGATTCATGTCCAACTGTTGAGATGTGCAAAAAGGAAAGGGAAAAAAGACCACGAATACATGCAAATTCAAATGAAAACTGTCTGTCTGTCTGTCTGTCTATCTATCTGTGCACTAATGAGAATTAAAGAAAGCCAACGTAACACACAATGAACTACAACAGTCAAGGAAACAGGACAGGCACAAAAAAGAACAACAAAATAACAACAACTCGCAGAAGGTGCATGAGGCATGGAGACCAATCACAGCAAAGACGAGCGCAACAAAAAACATTGTGTTGTTCCTATTTATATGTATGTGAGTAAATAAAGACTTTCATTGTATTACTTGACAATATTACATTATTGACATTACTGACAATATGTCTTCCAATTTCCAAATACAATTATTGTCATTTAGAGCATTATTATCAGAAAATGGTTAAAATAACAAAAACAGTCAAAATAAATTGTGCTTTCAAATCTCAAATAATGCAAATAAAGAGTTCATACTTATTTTTAAACAGCTCAATACTGATGTTTTAACTTGGTAAGAATTCAGAAATCAATATTCGGTGGACTAACCCTGATTCTCAATCCCAGCTTTCCCGTGATGTTTGCTTCTCTCCGCCAGTCTTTCACGCCGCTCGTTAAATAAGATTAAGTTCAGGTGATCACCTAATCAGCACCTCGTTAAGACTGAGGCGTGTCTGAGGTGGAATTCAACACACACTAGAATGGAATGGCAGATTCAATTTTGTAAGGGTGTCTAAATATCTTTCAATATATACACAAACACACACGCACACATATAGTATCTGGCATGTCTATGCAGTAGACAATGCAGTACATACAACTATATAGTAGTGCACTGATTTCCATTCCATTCCATGATTTCCATTCCAGTAAAGTTCATTCTTGAATCTTCATTGCAGCATGTGTTTATGCGAAGGTTTTATCCAACTTTTACACCCTCACATATCCATATCCTTTGGTTCTATAAGCAGGAGAAGAAGCCAACAATTCCATTTCAAGTTTCAAGTGTAAAAGACTAAAGTCACAATGGTGAGATTCCAGCCTGCATCCCAAATTACAGTGATCAAAGAAAAATCCATCACATCTTCAACCCTGAGGAGGAAACAGCCCTTGGTCTGTTCACGTCCAATAGAGCTGCATTCTTATAAAATGCCAAAAAATCAAGAATTGTCACATAAAGCCTACATTTCTACTCCTATTTCCATTTATACTTTACTTTTTCGCTGCACAGAAGCTTTTATCTGAAAGCGATGAGAACACACCACTGCTATAACATGCACTAATGTTTCACCAACTTGTTTTTACTATTTATCTGAGCATAAAATGGGTAGTTATTGCCCAGTTAATTCCAGTTTGCCTGCACATCCAGCCAGTTTGGCTTACACCCCCTGGGTTGCTGAATTCAGGTCAGTGGAGATGGAATCACTGGGCAAAAGAGGTTCTCCTCCAAGTGGGAGATGGTTCTGTAACAAAGAACAGCTCCATGCAAAAAAAGCACCAAGTACACAAGTATGGAACAAGATACTTCACACTGGACTAAAAATAAACATATAAAATAATCACACATACAAACAGGAGGCCTGAAGCATCTTTAACCTCTCTTCCCTTCTCCCAGGGCACAAGCAGAATTCTGCTCCCACCACCTTGGTTTAGAGTTTCTGTGCTTAGAAAGTCTGCATTGATTAGTGTTCTCCTATTTAGTGTGCTCTCATTAGTGTGCTCTGGTTAGTGCACGTCTGGTAGAGAGACACTGGAACACCGGAGCTCTCACATCACCGGCTCACATGCTCCCTCCCTACGTCTTGCTCTCCACCTGTTCAAGGCTCACTGCCAGTAGAAATTAGACTGAAGAGACAAGCTGCTTTTTGTCATGTGGATGGAGCAGAGGATCAAATCAAATCAAATCAAATCAAATCAGGTTTTATTTATATAGCACCTTTTACAACAGATGTTGTCTCAAAGCAGCTTTACAAGTGTCCGGGTCCAAGCCCCCAGTGATCAAGCCAAGGGCGGCAGTGGCAAGGAAAAACTCCCTGAGAGCATGAAGAAGAAACCTTGGGTGGAACCAAGACTCCCATCCTCTTCTGGCTGACACCGGTCACCATGACAACAAGATAAATATATAAAAAACACAGTAGTAAATTACCTATAACAAAGTCCGTGGCTGTGCCACAGCAGGGCGGGGGGGAACCAGGGGTGCTGATAAGAGCCTCTATCCAGTTGATTAATCTTTCATCTGCGTCTGGATGAGTAGGAGGTGGTTGGTCCAGGACAGGCAGCAGGAGAGCCTTGTCAATCCTTACTTAGTACCAAGGACAGTCATTAACTCAGTAAAAGTAAAGCGAGACAGTTCTGTGTGGGACATAAACTGTAGATATTTCAGAAGCGTGGCAGCAGGAACTCCAGCAATGAACTATTACTGCCTAACTAAAAGGACAGAACCAGAAGGTAACACAGACTTGGGGGCGCCCTGAGGCGTTGGCATCCCTCCACCTCACCGTCAACAAACTTGAGTGAACGTGTGCAGTGGTGAGACGACAGCACCAGCGTCTCAGTACACCATAAAACCCTCAGTATACCAAACTGCATGTTGGTGCTCAAGGAGTAGAACAAGGGTCTGCTGCTGTTCCTCTGACTCTGATACAATGTACAGGACAAGAGACAACCCCCCCCCCCCTCCACACACACATTGTTTTAAGGTCAATAATACTCAAAGTCATGTGTCAAAGGTCAGTAGGGCTCCAGTCCACCTGTTTAATATCAGTAATATACAACTCAAAAAGGACAGAGAACAGAGAGACAAAAATATTGGATAAAAGTACAGAAACTGAAGTACCAGAGGTGGCAGTGAGGAATAGGGAGTTAAAGACGTAGTTCAACAACAAAAAACATTCAATTCAACACATTTTCCACTTTCCCCAAATGTGGTTCACCAGGCAAGACATGTCACAGTAACTCGCCTTCCTTTCTTTGGTTTTGCTTTAGTACTGGAAGAGCAAAAAATCTTTTCTCTAAATACACGCAACATATTCCGAACATTTATGCTGTGGCTTCAAGCTGCAGTCAGTTGCTAAGTTGTTTCACAGATTTGCCAATGTGTAGATTATGTACTGTAATTGTTAAAAAAGAGAAAAGAACTTCACCATATCTACATTTTATGAGTAATATCAAATAAATTTCTCGTAGAACCTAATTTTGTATTCTTCTATGCAAGACAACAAAACTATACAAGACACCCTAACCCTATACAACTTACTTCTATATACTACTTCCTATATTCCACATAAATTTGCACAAACATTTAACAAAGAAAAATCCTATTCTCAAAGAATATAGATTCTTTCTGGCATGCTCTCAGGATCTGCTTCATGCTTAAATAATACATTTCAAGCTAGCAGCAACAAAACAATGTTTGTTTTTACAGTGTGATAAACCAATAATAAAATATAATGGTAAATTGAACCACTGTTCTGTACACTGGCACTGGGAACAAAATCATCATCATGTGTGTCCCTGCTACTACTCCTTTTACAAAACCCTCACTGGACAAACAGGACAATTTAGCTTTGAAGAGCACTATCTGGGGGGAAAAATCTTTACTGCATGTTTCTGGATACCTCAGTCAACAGTGGTTTACAGTGAGCTCACCTCACATTTTACATTATTGTCATCTGCTAAGAGAACTCACCAAAGTTCTCAACTCTGCCTTGCAGTAGAATACGAACCCACTGGCTTTGATGCTCAACTGTTACTGAAGGTTGCTAATAATAGGATAAGGTGTATTAGATTAGGGTTAATACTAAACTCTGCAGAGAGGGAGATCTCGAGGACTACAGTCAGACAAGCTAAATTTGTCACAAACACTGTAAAGTGATTTATTATATGACGGGTCTATGTGGGGCTCAGTGTGTATGTGAGCGAATGTGTGAGAAGGAGTTAGTGGAAAGGGTTAACAGCTCCCTTCACAGCATAACTCATTCTCTGCTCTCTCTCTCCCTCTGTCACACTGCTGTAGCAGTGGGAGGCAGAATAAATGCTGGAGTTGATTACAGCCCCTTAGAGCACACTGCTGTAAGGAAAGAAATGGAGGCTCTCCCTCATTGATGTCCCTGTCCATGGTGCTGAAACAGAGGCCACCACTTTGGGGGGGTACTGGTGCTGAATCACAGAAGCTCACTGTAGAGAAACAGTGCTCTGTGTGTTGTTCAAGCAGACTCAAAAAAAGGGGGGGGGGGGGGTACTGGTGCTGTCCATGGTGCTGAAACAGAGGAGACTGCTACATGGATACTGGTGCTGTCCGTGGTGCTGAACCAAAGATGACCAGTGTAGGGATATGACTGCTGTCTGTGGTGCTGAAGCAAAGGAACCCGTTGATGACATACAGGTGCCATGTGTGTAGCAGAGAGCAGCACTGATGCTGTAGCTCATCTCCTGCACACGCCGCTGTGGCTTTTACACGGTGACGGCAAATGACGAGTAGTCTGCTGCATTCCTTAGGAAGCTGAATGCTACATGCAGTTGGAACTGACACACAATCACACCCACACAGTGTGTAGGATTAGGGAACCTTACAGAGAAGCTACATCAGATATCACACCTACCCAAGAGGACAAAATGTGTTCCTACGTGCTCGAAATATGTATAGTAGCTATTGATCAAAAACGATATGTGCAAACTTCCAAAAAATGTTTAATTGGTGAAATAAACATAAGGGAAAAAAAGGCTTTTTCATGTAATTACATGAAAGTGTATTTTATATATATATATATATATATATATATATATAAAATGCAATCAAATAGCATATGCTAATGCTATTATGTCATTCTATATAACTCCAATTTGTTTGGTAAAAATGAAAAGAAAAGAAAGCAAAAGAAAACCCACTTTATGAGAGTGTGACATTTAGCTGGCGGACTTTCAGAATGACATTCTGAAAAACAAGGTCTCCTGCAGTCTGGATCCATCATCCGCAGCACAAATGGGCCAAATTAGCTCTGCAAGGAGTCTGCTTCAGCAATCAGTGCCTAAGAGTGGGGCACCAAAGTCATCCGCCAAGAAATTAAACACGGGACAGCAAATGGAGAGATGATGCACCAGCGCGAAAGCACCATCTTCACAGCGCAATTTTACAGCCAAGCAATTAAGTCCAGGTTAAGATCTGGAAGGTGCTGTACCAGCGGTCATTGTTTTATTTTCCTCTGCCTACACAGGCAAATATAAATAATCACAGCATAAATTACTTCTGAGTCCCACTAGCAACAAGAAGACATGGGGTGGGGAGTGTTTGTTTGGAGCCAGCCCACAACTCCGCTTTCCCTCGGATTAATTAAATCGGAACATACACCTTTGGAAATGTCAGTAATTATTATTTATAATCCAATAAACAGTAGCAGAGTCTTTCATCACACCAGGTGCCTCACCCCTACACCTTTTTACCAAACTGACATCAGCGTGCGCTCATTCATTCACGCATGTGCATGCACACACACACACGCACGCACACGCACACACACACACACGCACACACTCACACTCAGCTGCTGGAGCATAAAATGAGTTTTCTTAATGAACAGGGGATCCTGAGGAAGGTATGTACTCTTAATTATAAAGAGGGAGTGAATGAAACTAGAGAGGGTCCTGTCCTCTGAACGATCACACACACACACACACACACACACACACACAGAAAACAGGTTTCTGCTCATTTATTGCAAATTACAGTACAAACCCCCAACACAAACTACATTCACCAATCCAAACTCTACAAGAAAGATTATATGTAATGAATGAGGAACATCTCTGACACTTTTCGTTTAGATAATATACGCAAAATAATCAAATACATGCTGATAAACAGGAACGGTGATCATATAAATGTAAGATAATCAAAGAAATATTAAAGTGAAGCACAAACTTGCAGGCAGTGCAGCAAGTCTACAAAACAAAAAGAAAAAAGAAAAAATGTGTTGTACAAAAAAAACCCAAACAAACAACAAAAAAACTATACAGAAACGGAGAGAAAAAGCTCGAGTCCTTTATATGCTGAAGTGATTTCCACAGACTATTTGTTCTAACTTTCCCCCACCAGCTACAATTAATAACATTAGAATGGGAAACCACAGGTCTTATATAGCAAATGTTCTACTGGTAAGACAATCAAGCATTTGTTTTCTCCAAAAGTACCAAAGATCAAGGACATGTAGATTCATCTGTATTAAAGTTTGAAACGCACAATTTATTTTTTTGGTTCCAAAAGCATAAGCGTGGGGCAAGATGCTGTAGAACACAGAAAATAACATTGAGGGTGTGGACAAAACATCTAAACTTTATATCTTGACGATACGGTATAGTGATCTAATTTATATCTTGACCATATAGTATAGTGATTTAATTTTATAAACCTGCCCCAGAGTGTTCCAAGTGTTGGCTTTCCGTTGTTGGTAAAGTACAATTAACAATTAATAATTTGAAGAGAGTTTTTAAATGATTTTAATTTTACAGATCACATCCTTAAGAGTTCAGTGGCCAGCCTTCATTAAATAATAGCCGTAAGACCTTAATGAATCAGCTTCAATCCATAATAGGCTAAAGTGACACTTTAAGCCACAGGTTGGTTATAATATGTATTTTATTTATGTATTCGTTTGCTTGTTTGATTTTAGAGGTCTTGCATGGTCCTGATCAAGTGAAAAACATGGTTCCTGTAGGTTCTCTACAGAGTTTATGACACAGACTAATGACAAACACACTGCTGTCGGTTTTACTCACTCGGTGCCTATAAAATGAGCTCTGAAACCAACAGTCTATATTTCAGACACACAATCGCAACAGAAATGCTGAATAATGAAGTCATATGGTTTTGTGTGCTGTGATAATATATCAAATTACTGACTAGGAAATCTCTGTCCCTCGTGTGTGTGTGTGTGTGTGTAAAATCTCTGTCCCCTGTGTGTGTGTGTAAAATCTCTTTCCCCTGTGTGTGTGTGTGTGTGTGTAAAATCTCTTTCCCCTGTGTGTGTGTATGTAAAATGTGCATATATCATTGAGCACTGTGCATATGTATTAATATGACATCATGTGGCCTTACAAAGTGTGAAGTCTTTTTTCACACTTTTCACACTTTTCTTGCCAATGTACAAGATAAAAAGAAGTGCTTTTGTGTTTGTAAATTCAGGGATTTTTGGCTGTGGGGTTGCAGCAAAAATCTCCCTGGCTTAAGCACAGTGCCCTAAAGACAGTGTAGCACAGTGCCTGGCAGTCGTACATATGCGTCATCTGTGTGGCAGTTGGGGGAAAAACCTGCTGATGGGTGGAAGGCTTCATTGTTAAGGGCGAGGAACCACCCTCGCCCTCACCACGGTAACCACATACCATACAGCAGAGGTCAGATCTTAAAGGGCTGAGTGGTTCTGGTGGAGAGCACGTCACAGAGCGCGTAGCCGGGCGAGGAGAGCTTCCACACCGGCGTCTATGTTGGGTGAGTTGCCCGGTGGGGTTTGCTCCTTCTGGCTGTGTCGCTCCCGATCTCGTGGTCTCTCCTTCTCTCGTGGTCTCTCCCTCTCTCGTGGTCTCTCCCTCTCTCGTGGTCTCTCCCTCTCTCGGCTGGGCGTCTGAGCGCTGCCCCTGGCCGCAGTCGCACCAGCCTCACTCTCGTAATGAAGCTCTCTGGAAGCAGGGGGTCGCGCACAGCCAAAATTGATATTCTGCCGAGACCGTGACCTTTGCAGAGGTACCTTCGTGTTTTCTACAGGGAAAGAAAAAGAAAATGGGGGAGAGAGAGAGAGAGAGAGAGAGAGAGAGAGAGAGGGAGGGAAGAGGGATAAAGAGAAATCAGGTTCTCTGGAAGCTATTTATCCATATTAGCAGCATTTTGAGAACAGACCACGTGAAGCTAGCAAGTCATTAGCCAAATGAGAAAAGCTGAAGGAGGAGAGAAGGCGTGAGTCACCAGGGCACGCACATGACAACGGGTACTACACAACACCAGCATAATTAGATGGAAACGTATCCTTGTATGAAGACAGGCTCGCTACAACACCGTCTCCTTCCTGCAGTCACCCCGTGGACTCCACGCTCCACACATACACACAAGCCCCACCCCTACACAAAAAAACCCAGGTGGATTAGTAATAGGCTGATTTCCATTCTGTTCTCACTTTACTGGCGTGAACATGCAGTCTAAGCTCGTTACTGCAGCACTGCCCTTCGTCCCTGTGGCCTACAGCTCCTCCTCTTCCTCACGTGGCGAGGACATGGTTGTGGCGTTAATAAGTGACGGCCCCCACCGAACGTTCGGCTCCCACGGTCCCCTTCTGCACAGGCCATTATCCAAAGATCTGGCCAGCTAACCACAGCCCCCTGGTGTGGGGCCAATCCACCCCTTCTCTCTCTCTCCCTTTCTCTCTCACAAGGCCCTCCCTCTGGTTTTTGCCCTCCACCCAAACCCTGAGCAGGCGATCAAATCTGATCTCTCCTATGAGTTACAGTCCTGGAGCTGAGCGCATTTGAAAACTTTTATCTGTCTAAAAGGAAAATGAGAGGGTGGAACAAAGACAGAGATGTAGATGAATGGAGGGGTGGGGGTGGGGTGGTGCGGTTGGAACACGAGAAAGAGAGATCCATATTAATGTGACCTCACTTGCCCTGCAGGGCGGTGTTGCCACGGCGCTCTGAAGGCTTTTTAAAAATTTTTTTTTTTTTTTTTTTTTTTTTTAAAGCTCCGCCCCACCTTCTTCCTGGTTGCTTTGTTAAATCGGTGATGGCAGAGGGGTGGAGTCAGCCTGGTTGTTCTGGGTGGGTGGAGTTCAGAGAGGGAAGGAGGACAAGAGAAAAAACCAGTGAGAGGAAGAAAGAGAGAGAGACAGAGAGAGAGAGAGAGAGAGAGAGACAGAGAGAGAGAGAGAGAGAGAGAGAGAGAGAGAGAGAGA
>JAOXYF010000025.1:8606577-8617780 GCA_028565775.1 Sternarchorhynchus goeldii | reverse complement strand
TGTACACCCCCCCCCCCCCCCCCCCAGTCACAGGCAGTTAGGCTTGTCGTGATTATCTGAGCTGACCATGATTCTTTCCTATTACAATTTGATTCCAGACACATCAAGCAGAAAATGAAATTTGGCACTCGTCATCGTAAGAAATGTCCCGAGATAAAACTAAATAAACACAAGGTCATGTGCTTTTTTATCCCAGTGTGTGAAGGAGCTCAATAGAACGACGCCCCCTGACCCATAACGTGATGTTTGGTTTCATTTTGCACTGGAACTTGGAGCCTAAAGCACCAGTAATGAATCGGTTTTCCAACTATTCAACACCGTTCAAACTGCAACCCTCGTGAATAAAGGCCTCGAGAATAAAGTCACATCCTGCTTCCATGGTTTCTGACCCTCTACATGAATTAAAATGACACAAAGTGGTAACAGAAATGAGGTGGTTCTTAGCAGTTGTGACTGGAAAAAGAAAATGAATTCAAGCATTTTTGTTTTGTTTACATCACTGTACTTAAACCATGTTTGTGTTAAGTTAGGTGATCCCACACGTTTGTTTACAGAACGTTTAAGAAATGCCTTAAGCCTTGACCGGTTCTGTGACCTATCGGATCCCTTCAGCAGGGGTAAGTCACGTGATCAGCCCAAACGGGGAACCACACAACGATACTTTTGTTTCATGTTAAGAGTGTTACAGATAGTTTTAAAAACCACATGGATCACGTAGTCACCCAGTGCCTGACGTAAGCGATAACAGAACCAGGGGAGCTGATGGGTACACGGGTGGGTATTCATCTAGTCTGGTCTGCACCAAAAATTCCCACCAACACGACGGTACTTGTCCGTTCAAGGCTTAGCCGAGATGCAAGAGCGATGTAGCTGGAGTGGCTGTAATCATTTCTGATTGGTGGAGTAGTCCTCCCTCTCTGTCCCTGAGAGCCTCCGCTCCGCCCCTCTGCCACGAGCCTGAACAACAAACAGAACTGCGCAGCAGGCCACGCCTCTCCTCGCACTCCCAAATCAACTCCCACAGCCCACACAGTCTCCATGACAACCATGCAGGCACGGAGACGGGACCCGGCGACTAGGTTAGTAGTCAGCAGGACCGCCGAGCTCGTCTCAGATCAATCGCTACATTACAGGGGAGGCAAGAGGAGAGTAGGCAGATAGAAGAAAAAAGATGAAGAGAAAAGAGAGAGAGAGAGAGAGAGAGAGAGAGAGAGAGAAAGATGACAAAACAATCTCCACAGTCTCCACCTTTCCAAGCAATCCGGTAAATCAAATCCCCACAAAATGTGCTTAAACAAATCAGGGCAGTGTGAATTCTTCAAGCAGGGCCAATATTCTTCACTTTTACTGCTTATTGCTGACTGTTTTCATTTTGCATGCAAAATTCACCCTGTTTGGTCACAAGGACTCGTCCAAATACTTGTCATGAGCACTGGATCAGCGCTACAGGGTTCGACTGTCCACCACTTGGAAAGATAAAACTCAACTAACGTAACAGAGATGTTCATCTTTTCCTCCTCCAACAATAACACGTCTTTCTTTTTCCCCTTATTTCTCCATTAGGGCAGAGAGCAGTTCGAATGGTTAGTGCAGCTGTGTTTGGGCCCATCTGGTGAAGGCCGCGCAAAAGCCTCCATCTGTGGAGTGTAGAGATGCAGAGCAACACCGTAGACAACACAGATCTTACCAAGTGTTCCAGCACCATCCTATTGGAGGACTTCACACACAGTACCTCAGGCTCACCCTCTCTCCTGCCCCAAACACCATGATCGATCACCCTCTCTCCCGCCCCAAACACCATGATCACCCTCTCTCCTGCCCCAAACACCATGATCACCCTCTCTCCTGCCCCAAACACCATGATCACCCTCTCTCCCGCCCCAAACACCATGATCACCCTCTCTCCTGCCCCAAAAACCATGATCACCCTCTCTGCCTCCTGAAGGCCCAGTCTTATACTCACACTCTCTCGCCACCTCGTACCCACTGCTCTGTGGATGGCTCGCACATCTCTCCATTTGGCCACCTTACATCAAGCCTCTTTCTGCGTCTGTCAGTTTCCATCTTCTGGCTCCTGAGTAACGCCGTCTCCCCTCTCCTTCCCTCCTTCTCCCTGGCGCTAACCAAGCCTGCGCTCCCAGCCTTCTGCTCTCCTCTATGAGCCTGCATGTGGGAAGCTCCAGCGTAAGACCTGCATTAGGGCAAGCATGCAGAGCCATTGTGCTGAACACAGGAGGGGAAAGGGGAGCAATCAGAGATCAGAGGCCCCCTACAGATCAGTCTAGACTGAGTAAACGGTCTGATTATGACTGGCTCACGAATGCATTCACTTACTCTTTTTCCTTCTGCTCAAGAAAAGTTGGTCTGATCCTGGGAAAGGAGGAGAGAGACAGCTGGACTGAGAGAGAGCAAGAGAGACTGCAGGAGAGAGCGAGAGAGAGGATAAGAGAGAGCGAGAGAGAGAGAGATGGACAGATATTCAGAAAGAATTATAAAAAAAGATTAAAAAAAAAGGAGATAAGAGGTGGAGTAGGAGATCAAGGGAACGAGAGATCAAGAGAGAGAAAGAAAACCAGAGAAAATGCAGAGAAGAGGAAAAAAAAAGAGAGAAAGTGCAGTGCACTTAGAGCCCTGGTGTGAAGCATAACCCTCTCTGAATGTAGAGAGAGCAGCTGTGTGTGAATGGCCTCGAGCAGGATCCCAAAGCTCAGGGAGGAAGAAAGGAAGAAAATAATTAATTAAATAACACCGTGTTGCTTGTGTAGCAGCTACATACAGGATGCCATCTTTTCCAGAACATGCGTCAAAAGCTACCTGAGAAACCAGAGCGGAGAAAAGACTCTGGCCGGACGCTAGCTGGCTTGCCTCTGCGCCGGTGGGTGAGCATTCCCTGGTCGGACGGACAGCTCAGAGCGGACAGCCAATCAGGGCTTGCCCCTGGTGGTAACACAGGCTTGCTCGTTAGCTTGTGCGCTAGGCCATACAAAAGGCGGTGCAGTTGGAGGGGATGGGGGTTGAGGATCCCGCACTGCCTGTGTTTGGCAGGACATGATCACCAGGCTCTCTGCGAGACAGAGGCAGGAGCTCTCTCTCTCCGGACAAGGCCAGGTGTATGGAGCAGCACCCGGCTGCAGCCCTGGGGCTGTATAAGACTAACATGATGGTTGTACAAATTTAAAGACTGAACCATAACGAAGCACAAAGAGAGAAAGTTTCAAGTAGCAAAGGCTTGTAGATGTGAAAGAACAAGAAAGATCTGCAGATCACTTCCACTGTGGAAGCGCCAAAGCAGGTCAGTGTGCTCAGTAATTATTCATTAAAATTAGTCAATTAAATTATTAATTAATCATTAGTGGTAATTCGCACAGGTGACTTCAAAGTACTCAGCCTGTCCCTTCAGGGCCGACGCCCCCCTCCCTCACATGCGCACGGTTCCATAGATGTGTATTAACATGCAACACCTCTGTGCTTTAATAAGCTTATCAATACTGTGTGAGGGAAAAAAAAAAAATTCACATGCACACACACACGCATCAGCACATACATGCATGGATGCACACACGCACACATACAAACTAGATGCAACTGCTCTCATTTCTATAATGGATTATGGTCCGATTTGGACCAGCGTGATTAGATTTGTCTGTGTCTGTATGTAAGAGGGGTTAGTGTGCACAAAGGTGGGTTAAAGCATGTGTGTGTTCACTCAGTGTTCCTAACAGACACTGCTGGAATTAATCTCTCACCCTAATGAAATGCACATGGTCCGTATGTGATGTGCAGATGATGTATGAGTCTGAAATACCAATAAATCAAGAGTTTCGACAGTCCAACTTTTAGAACAATGACATGTAGCATCAATTAGAGAGCGGATGGAAGAGAGAACAGTGCTTCTCTCTCCCTCTCTCTTCCCATGACTGTCTCTCCCCCGCTCAGAGGCAGTGATTAACTACTGCTTTCTCTTTTCTCTGGTTCTATCATTTCTGCAGGAAAAAGAGGAAAAATGAGGCAGGGCTCTTCAAGTTTGATGGTAATCTCTAACAAAGCCTCTTAGACCACTGCTGCACTGGATAATCTTCCAAATGCAACATTCTTCTTCATCCATCAACTTTTGAAAGCGAGTTCAAACGAGACGCATCACCGCGTGTGGTGTGCGTTTACATGGACTGCAGTGTGCAGAACACAACACAAGTGTGTGATACCCTGTGCAATGCAATCAATGTCAAATAATTCAAACTTGTATCGCTTTGCTGTAACTGAACTGCCCGCGAATTTAACTGCAGGACATTAGCTTTTATGTAAAATTAAAGACTAAAAATTTGGATTTACAACAGCTTAGACTATAGACCAACAGTTTAGATTTACCTTATTAGACAAACAGTTCAGATTTACTATTTTAAAGAGTAACAGTTCAGATTTATAGAATTATATTAAAATACAGGCAGTAGAAACTCAAAGGTGCACCCACTTTTCATTACAGAGGTTTAAAATCTTTGATTTTTCAACACTTAATATGTACACCTTTATTTCTGATGACAGACTCAGTTCTCCTCAGCATGGAGGACACCAGTGTTGCACAAATGTCTGGAGAGATGTTCTGCCAGTTCTCTTGGACATTTTTTACAGCTGCACTTTGTTGGAAGTGTTGAGCTATTCTGACACTTCTCTTTAAAACACCCCACAGGTGAATCTGCTGGATTCAACTCAGGCCATTCTTGGACAGTTCATATTTTTAACTTTTTTCTTCTTCTTCTTCTTTAGAAAATGTTTCATGATTTTGTCAGTGTGCTTTGGATCATTAGCATGCTGGAATATTCCTCCTCTACCAAGCTTCTGGAGAGTGTCATCTCATCACCCAGTATCCTGGTATATCCACAGGCATTCGTAGTGCCACCTACCAATGTCATGACTTGAACACCTTTTGCCCTCTCGCAGGTCCATATCACCACACATCCAGCTCAGAGTATCTCTGTTAGGACTGTGCGGAGGTCCTGACCAGGTTCATGCCAAACACACCTGACTCCCATCTGATCAAAGATTAGTCTTCCAATATCAGGGTTCTTTTCATGTTCTTTTGCAAAGTTTAATCTTGCAATTTTGTGCCGAGGAGCAAACAAGCCCCCCCCCCCTCCTCACCTTCTACTTCTTGGATGCTCTCCATAGAAGTTGTTTTGATGCAATGTCCTTCACACTGTCTGAAGTGTAACAGAAACCCAGATTTACACTGATAACCTGAGTGCCAAGATTGCACCACCTGCCCGTCTGGCTCTCAGAGCTTAACTGTCTGTGATGCCATTTTGGAAGGGCAGCCATTACAGGTCTGGTTGGTGGCTTGTTCTACACCACCTCCTACTGCTGCTGCAGCCGTGTTTCCACTGATCTCCCTGTATCTGTACCCTTTATAAAATCTCACAATCAGATTTTTCAGATCATCGGTTGATTCTTGTGCATGTGAAACATGATGCAGACAGACAGAGCCCATGGGTCCAAAACAAAGTTCACAAGCCATTTTAGAATCATGTGCCTACGTGAACTGTGTATTCCAGTTCATGTGAACTGGAATACACAGGTGTGCTCAGTTTTGTTTCATTGATCACAGGTGTGTCAGCCGTGGGTAGAGCAGTTCGATGAAGACCACGGGTCTACTCACTTTAGTTGCGTTGGGTTTTCTCCTTTGGAGCCTGTGTTTTCAGTCATTCTCTATTTGTTTTTGACTGTTCATAAGAGAAAACACTTGCCAACTTTGAAATAATACAGTTCAGAGGTGAAACTGAATTTTGAACCGCTTGACACTGAAGTGATATTTACACAGGGCTGTAATCTCTGCTGCTGTCTCCTCATCTTCTCTTGTCCAGCCATCGGAAGTACAACAGTAATCACATAATCCAGTAGAAGGAACAGTGCCTGGTTGCACACATCACACAAGGAATAAATTAGACCTCCAATAGTTACTTTTCTGTCATATAATCCTCTAAAAGAAAATCTTGCCTGATGTTTGAAACGAGTCCCATACAACCCACTCTTTAGGCTATAGAACAGCATGCAAACTGAATAATTTAATAGAGAATAATGTTTTTTACTTCTGCATGCTGCAAACACGCGCGCGCGCACACACACACACACACACACACGACACCCCTTTGACACAATGACGCACTGCATAGGCGGAATGTGTGTGTCCGTTCTCAAACACACATGCTTTCTCTAAGCTTTACCATTACACGCATGTCTGTGCTCACACAGTCTTCCATAAAGCTTCCTGATTCATCATGGCAGTCCTGGCGGAAGAGCCTGAGAGGAACAGCCCGGGTGGACCTGCCAAGTCTGGGTTAAGCAGCTCTCTGAGCAGCACTGTTACTTACAGCCTATTAAAACAGGCAGGAGCAATTACTCTGACACTAGAACATACTGAGCTCACAATCACAGAGAGCCTCCCCACCATCTCCACCTCTTCCCATCGCTTAATATCCACGATCACCTCAGAAAAAGGGGTGCGCACTCGCCCGAAAACTCTCAACACAAGCGCAATTCCTCCACACTGCTAATTTCACATGGAGAAAAATCATTCATTGGACAGTATGAGATCATACAGTCTGAGAATTACAACCTAAACTCAGTGCTAAAAATAAAGCAAATAAAATACCCCCCCACACACACACACACACAAAATGTTCTGGAGGTAACCTGGAGTCTGGAGTTTCTTATCTCATCAACACATAAACCAGCTAAACAAAGTCCACGTGAACGATCCACAAGAACGCAATTTCTCATTCTAGCATGTCAGTTAGAACAACAGCCTTGAAAATCCATTAATTAATAAATAACTTTTAATCTTTTAATATGGAACTACATTTTAACGTGACACCTGGTTATCCGAATGCAGATTAAACCGTAGTTTTTGTCTGGAATCTATTAGTTCAGACTCTGCCGGAATGCTTCTCTGAAGGAGTCTAGTGGAGCGTTTCAGATTAGGTAGAAGATTTACAGTCAGGAAGCAACAGTTCACGGCACGTGTCCGTCAAACGCGTTCATAAAAGCATTTGCCGTGGCCAGAGCAGTGGCGCTCAGTCGAGCGTGAACGAGCTTCAACGCTCCCCACGTCTCATTTAACAAGCTCTCACTGACCTTTCCCTGGCCGGACGCAAATCAATTTCAAGCTTCTAATTCAAAAAATATATGTTGCATGATCATTGTGAGGACTGGTATTAATAAAGCAATCACGCTTAATGGGTGTGTGAGAGGGGAGCGGTCTGGGGTCCGGGGTGAGGCTCTCTGGGCACGGAGGAGGAACTCCGCGCCCAGCGGAGAGAACGGCTGGCTTCAGCCAGTTCTGGGAATTCACAGCTCATGTGGTCAGATACAGTCACACCATCAGCCTTGAAGCCCAATCCTTTTTAGACCCGCTTCACTTAGCCCCCTGCCCCTCAAATGTCTGAGAGAGAGTCGACTCCCCCCCCCCCCTCCATCCCAATTTCTGTCTCTAATGCTCTTTTTTTCTCTCTTTCTTTCTTTGGTCATTCAAAGCAGAAAGCCCCCTTTCTCCCATGGGAGAGAGAGAGGGGAGTTTTAGTCACACTTAGCGGCTTCTGGTGTTGCCTGAGGCTCAGATGGAGTGAGAGGACGAGAGAGCATTGAAGAACCGGGGTCAAGAGCTCCCAAATGTCCGAAGATCAGACTCTCCTTTTACCCTCAACTCCTGAAGGAGTTGAATAAAAAATAAATAAATAAATATGGCCCAGTGGGGTGCTCAGTGTGTGTGTGTATGACACCTAGAGCTTTCAGAATGCTGCTTGGTGGAGCTGCACCAACAAAGACTAGAGAGGAAAAGAATCTGGCTGCAGATTATAAATGAACGTCACAAACCTAAACTCACAGAGCGCCACTTACCCGTGAGCACACAGAGCAGCACACAGAGCAGCACACATCAGCGCAGCCTGCTACTGCCTCTTGGTACAGAGCCTGTATACTCCAGTCATCACACACACACACACACACACACACCGTGCAGGAAGTGTGGCTCCATCCACACTAATGGCTACACTAGACGCTGACCAGTGCACGAGGCTTTCTGTTTTAATTACAGTATCTCCTCGTGCAGATGTTTCTGTTTTCATTCTTTCTGCTGCTCTACTGGAGTGTAAAACGGCAAAACCCAGGAGATCAATTACTTAGGGGTATTTACAGCGGGAGGAGGGGCAAGAGTGAGGGTGAGGTGTGACAGGGTGGGAAGGACGCTGCCAAACTTCACACTCCTTTTTTAAGACATCAGTCACTCTTGAACCCAGAGACAAACGGTGCTAAACACGGATACAAACCCATCTTCACCAGACACGCAGTCCTGAGCAGACGCACACGACTCTGTTCACCAACATGGCAGCCTCACCAGCCTGCTCCCCCTCGCACTCTTACCTGGCCGTCACATGGGTATATCGCACACCAATTACGACGCGTTGTGCACACCCACGCGTGTGAGCAAGAACAAACACTTCGCGTGCGGATCACAATAACGCATAACGCACCCAGAAAATCCCTCCTACCTGACGGGGATCTCTGGAGAGACGCGCAGACTTGTCTCACAGCGCTGTGGAAATAACAAGTAATTAAGCAGGGGCTGAGAGGGAGGCCACCGAGAGGCCTGGGCCGGGCTGCGGCGTGCTGGGTGTGGGCGAGAGTGACACTCCGGAGGGTTATTTAAAAAACAGATGGCAGAGTGAAAATGAAGATGAATGAGACAGAGGCCTGGTGTGAGACGAGAGCTAATTAGCCAGATCTGCACTGGGGCCTGCTGGAGCTCAGGCCTGCTCTGACACCGCAAAGCCTGGGGCTCAATTAGTCAGCCAGGCCACGCTGACAGCCCAGGAACAAGGACAGCCATGGTGTCCCTTCACCATGGCCTCAGATGATCAACGCTTCTCCCTGGAGTGGGGGCGGAGGGGCACGAGCTGTCCCAGAATGCAACAGTGCCCTTGGTGTCTTTTTTGCCATGGGGGTGTGCGAGTGTAAACGTGCAACAGCGCCCCCTCTCACAGATGGATGACATGGATGCTCCATGCTCACCTTCAAAATAACTCGATTATTCTCTCATGTCTGTTTAATTTTCCTCTCAATTTCTGTTCATTTGGTCTTGTAATTTAGGAAAAACAGAGAGAGAGAGAGAGAGAGAGAGGAGACATTATCAGTGCCATGGGAACAGAGTGGGAGGAGAGCTCTTGGTAATTGTATTCATGCATGCTCACTCTACCAGCTGCAGTGTTCTATTAAAAGCAATAACAGGCTAATAAGGTTTACTACTTAATGTTTTAAGTGCCTCAATAACGATTATGATGCATCCTTGATAAGGCCAGCCGCTGTTGATTATCTCGTGTGCTGATGACGCCACACATTCCTGCTCCCAACATACATCATATCAGGAAATTCAGTTTAGAGTCATTAGCATTTCAATAGCGTCATGAGAAAATACGTAATATGGAGATATTCAGCACTTAGCAAAGATCGCGACAGAGCCAGACTGTTGGATCTGGAAGACGCTGTCTGGCTAAGCTGCCATTTCGATCCGTTTAAGGAGTAAGTTACTACACCCGGTAGCGCACCGCTAAAAAGGCATGAGACGACGCTTTTACTCGTGTTCTCGCGGCAGGACGACCATGCGCCACTTGCCAATGTCAAATCGCATCGCTTAGAGAATGAGATCAAAGGTGGGAAGCTCGAGAAGCCTGCCAGAAGAGGACTGCTTCAGCTGATCCCCGACCCACAGCCACTGGGGCAGGTAACCCTCTCTTCTGAGCGAGAGGGCAGTGCAGCGAAGTGTCATGACAGGCTGGCGATCAGCTAGTCCCCGTGGGCAGCTCCTGAACATATTAACACAGCTGTCACAGGAGCTAATGCATGAGCATTAGAATAATCCCCACTCAGTAAAAACTCAAACACCCACGCAAAAGAGCCAATCAGTGAGCAGACAGGCTAGAAAGGCTGCAAGACGCGTGATTGGCTGGAAAGACACAAGCGGTGGTTCTTAAAGAAAAAGAAGTAGACTGATGTCATTCAGGCAAGAGCATTTGTTTAAACCGTGACTAGACATGTAGCCTTAACAACAACAACAACAACAAAAAAAAACAATTTCACGTCCCGCCAAAGCACGGTAGTGATACAAAGCATGATTTTAAAAGCAGCGTGCGGTCAAGAAGAATTTAAGAATAATGTTAACAGAAACAGTGCAGCAAATTGTTCACTGGCTTAATGAATGGTCGTGTTTCACCATAAAGAAAAGTTTGGAGTGTATTAGAGATGATGTTTGCTCAGTTTATCAGTCTGAAAAATTCTCTTAAGGCCCAAACGGTGGAGGGCACAGGACAAGGCCAGCAGAGCAGAGCTAATAAACGAGGGTAGAGGTGAGCGGGCGGAGGTTAGACGGCAGCGTTAATGACGGCGGATAGCGAGCGCACGAGCGAGAGGAGAGGTCTCCTGCCCGTTCTTCTGGTTACCGTGGTTGCAGTCCTTCAGGACGGGCCTCGGGACGACCGCTTCAGCCGCTTCATCTGTGGAGCACCAGACAGTCCGTGAGTGCGAGACGCACCCACGCACGGCCGATCACGCACACGCTGTGGACCCGAGGGAACGACGTGCTCGAGGGAGGAACCGATCTGACCTCGGCTCTCGGCCACGCTGTGATTGCAATAGGGTGGTGGTTGGGTTAGGATTCGGAGGGCTCGCTCCACAGGGGGCAGAATGCCCTCCAGGCCGTCCAATGCAATCCGATCGCTGTACACAAAATGGTGACGATGCGATTGTGCCTTGCTGGTGGGAAGCTGATTTGGAGTTGGGGCTGTATTGAGTAATCTGGCTATACTAAGCCACAGTAAACTAGCCTTCTACTCTAAAGACTTATGGCTGATGCTCTTCAAGCATTGATTTCATCTCACACTACACTCCTCCAGTACTACCCATTGTTTTGGTTTGGTTTTTTTTGCAACCACAATCTTTTAGAATGGATTTTATTCATTGAAACTCCATGTACCTTCCCACGTTTATATGCATATGTTATATGCCTGTAACTGTTTGCAGATGAGCAAACACGTGTGTGTGTGTGTGTGTGTGTGTTGGGGGGGGGGGGTTACGTGCATATGTGCAGACCTTACTGAGTCGTGAGGATGGGTCAATCACAGGGAATCACGGCAGTAAATGATTGGGTAACAGGCGGGGGGGA
>JAOXYF010000025.1:8559852-8572920 GCA_028565775.1 Sternarchorhynchus goeldii | reverse complement strand
ACACACACACACACACACACACACACACACACACACACACACACACACACACACACACACACACACACACAGAGTATACCAGAGAAGCCTTTAAATGTGAATCCCAGTCCAGTCTTTGAGCTCAAGTCCGGGTCATGTCTCAGGTGTTCTGATGAGTCCAGTACAGTCTTAAGTCTCCACTCATTCATATGGGGGAACGAGGTCATTTTGTTATAAATGTTACTTTCATTAGAAATGAAAGTGTGGTTCCAGACCAGTCCGCAGGAGCTGGTGGCTCTCATTAAGCGTCTTATCTAAGCCAGAGCTGGTGCTTTCGCCTCCCAGTCCTGCTGGTGACAGTCAATTACTAGCAGTTCTGAATCAATACAAGCTTTATTTTATCAGGCTGTAAGTTGATGGGCCAAATCAGAGATTAGGCTCCAATTCTGCAGAAGTACTAGGGCCTCCCGTCAGTCCTAGAGCAGCATGTTACTGCAGTGCTAAGTTTGCAAACTTCTCTCCACACAGACGCGCTGCATGAGAGAGACGCAAAAGGCAGATTCATAAAGGAAAGACAACCATGACACCTTGGCACTGTTAAAAAGACCAGTGTGCATGAGTCATGTTTGTGACTCATATGCAAGACTGAAGTCACTCGAGGTCAAGATGCAATTCCAGTCTGAAATCTATTTCCATGTGAGTGAAGTTTGATACTCAGGTCCTGTAATACAGCACAATGTCATGGGCAAGTTTTGTGACTAATACAGACACACACAGGGTGCATGTGCTCAGGGTCTAGTTCCCACACACACAGACACACAACCATAATCAAGCAGAAGAACCACACACAAATTCATAGGCTAAAAATGGCACGGGTGAAAGGTCACACAATTCAGACGGCGGCAGGCGCAGACAGCAACGCGCGGACGGCCTGGAAACACCATGAGATGAAAACAAAGTAAACGGAAAGAGACAGGAAAAGATCAAATGCTCAAACGCTGAGCAGAAGAGTGATGAAGAGGGTGGGGGGGAGTGGAAACGGGTCATTTTAGCTGAACGTTAATTATTAAAGATTAAAAGAACAAGACTCTGGTCCCTGGAGGCAGGTGGGTAATTGTCTTGTGCAATAATTATCCTGTCTGGCTACATGCTGGCCTGTGAGCAAAGTATTAAGTACAGGGTTAATCTACAAGAAACAGAACTAACCTCACTAGCACACAAACACAATTAAGAATAAACCAGGATTAATCTATAAGAAACAGAACTACCCTCACTAGCACACAAACACAATTAAGAATAAACCAGGATTAATCTACAAGAAACAGAACTAACCTCACTAGCACACAAACACAATTAAGAATAAACCACAGGGTTAATCTATAGGAAACAGAGTTAACCTCACTAGACAAGTACAATAAACCACAGGGTTAATTTACAAGAAAAGCACTTGTCATACTAGCACAGACACACACACAGCCTCCTGCTCTCTCATCTAGAGGACCAGAGTACACTTCAGTTGGACCTGTCTATTCCCAGGAACATGAAGGTGTCAGGGTAAACCTGTCCTGCTACCATGCACCGCTGCTCAAGGTAATGCGTACGACCCCAGTCAAACCTGAACATGCTGGGCCAGAGCTAGTGATAAAGCAGAGGTCTTAAAGAAGAGGGTTCTCCACCACAAAGAGGAGAAACAGCAAAACTCGCACCACCCGCACATAGACACCCACCCATACACACACACACACACACACACACACACACACACGGACCCTTAAACCCAAGACACATACACACACCCTCAGACAGACAGGTCTTGTGCAGGCTTTCTTTCTTCTCTTACTTCAGTGGTGTTTACCCATTAGTGTACTTCAGCAGACTGGCAGGTAAACAGGAAGCACATACAACTGGAGGACAAACAGGATAAATCTTGGAGAGTAAGAAGTTAACAGATGAGATCTATGAGATCTATAAGATCTACAAGTTTTATTCTTTGTTAAATGATAAGCATTCTAAAAATTAGCATTAACATGAAGTGAACATTTTTAAAGATGTTCACTCAAGGATCAATACTCAGAAAATAAAAATAAAATCAGTCTAATTGCAATCACTTTACCACAATGGCAGAAAACCATTATTTCATATTTCTCAATATAACTGGAACAAGCAGGATTCATGCACAGCATAGACCAACATTTACACACTTTCATACAGGTACACACACATACACACACACACACACACACACATGGATAAACACCACTTTTACTCTCTTTGATGCCAAGTGATGGCCTCCACCAGAGGCAGGGCTCCTGGGCAAGGAAGCAATACATGTAATACAAATTTTTAAAGATGCCATAAAAAAAATAAATAAAATAACTCACTACTGGCTCACACAGCTGGTCATAACATCTACACTGCAACTGGAAAAACACCAGGAGACATTTTCCAACATCTTGGAATGATGTACAAGTAACGTGCGACTTTTTTTAGTGGGAGTGAGTGACGAATGATATTACGGGTGTTTTATATGCATCAGTAGCGACGACCAACAACGATTTTGCTTCCTGCAAAAATAATACCTGTTTATTATGTATCTTTGCATGCTGAATCCAAACAGGCCTTTCTGGGTTTCTCCATCACACACAATGTTTGGTTTCAGTGTACTAGCATGGGCAAGCACTACCAAGGGAAGAGGAGTCCCTAACCCTGGACACCACAGAGGGATGCTCCTGAAGTCAAATATATATAAACATCACAACTCTGCAGATTTTACAGGTAAGCCTGTAAATAATTTAAATGTGTCTAAGGTGCTTTATTCATGAAGTATTGTATAATCAATGTTAATATACTGCATTGTCCAGTTATTTAAAAACCGTACGTGATAAAAGATTCTAAAAAACAGATTATAAAAGAGCATATTGTAGTTTGATAAAGCAAAAACAAATAAATAAATAAAAAATTCCACGGCACAACAAAGAGGATGAAAAATAACCAGAGAGAGAGAGAGAGAGAGAGAGAGAGAGAGAGAGAGAGAGAGTTGGATAGCAGTTAAACAAGTAAGATAATGGCAAAAATAATGTGCTACTACCATCCAATTCTGTCTATTTTTATCTAGTTTGTCATGACTGGTGGTTGCTTACAGACCCTCTAAATCTCTCTCTCCAACACACCCCATGGTGGGTTCTGAAACCTTCATAGTGACAGAAGTTATCGCAATAAAAATAGGTATCGTCACATTGCCCAACCTTTAGTTCTATAGCTTTCATAAAGTTTTAAGTATTCTACTGAACACATGTCTAGGACACACTGCATGACTAACAGATACACTGCATTATTCATGGACCCACCAGAAGATCTGCTACATTATTCAGGAACCAGTAGATTCCCTGCATTATTCATGGTCCCACCAGTAGATCCCCTGCATTATTCAATAATCACTTCTATTATTCATGGACCCACCAGTAGATCCCCTGCATTATTCAATAATCCCTTCTATTATTCATGGACCCACCAGTAGATCCCCTGCATTATTCAATAATCCCTTCTATTATTCATGGACCCACCAGTAGATCCCCTGTATTATTCATGGTCCAGTAGATCTCTCCATCCTCGTTCCTTCACCCTCCCTTCTCCTCCAGTTACATCCAGATAAAGAAAACCATACAGGCGCCCAAACTGAAGGCAGACAGTGTATGAAGGATGGTCCTCAGTATGTATGTGCGTGTGTGTTGGCGTGTGTGTACGTATAAAAACGGCCAGGATTAAGATATGCAGTATTGATCTTTTCATCAGGACATTCCCAGACTGTCTGAACCAGTCCAGCACATTCATTATTCACTGTAAAACAGTCAGACAGACAGACTGCATCCATACACTCGTGCTGTGTGCGTTTACACTGAATGGAACATGCCCACGAAGCCCAAGAAAGCCATGATACACAGCACCCCGGAAGCAGAGGGTGAAGGGGAGGAACATATGAAGCTCATCTACAGCAGGGTATGGATTTGATGGAGGTGTGCTCACCTGAAGGACTGCACTGGGTCTGGTGCAGTTTTAGAGAGTCAGAAGAGCAAAAGGACGAAGAGTCATTGGATGACCAGTTTAGTGATCCTACTCAAATCCCTGGTGCAGAACCTTCGTTGTGCTTTTTAACTGTTCAATTACGAGCACAGGTAGAATCAAATGTTCTCACAATACTACCTACAAACAGTGAAAAACATCATTCAATGTGACGCCTCATTCTTTTCGAGGACCTTTTTTTTTTTCTTCTTTTGTCAATAAAATTCCACGTTGGGAATATATTCTTAAATTCAGCACTGCAGTTTTCAAGACGTACGCTGGGCTAACTGATGGCATGACCTGTTCAGAAACAGAATGCAAATGAGTATTAAACAGTACTGATGTGGAGGCTGCTGGGAGATGCATCACTCAAACACAGGAAATAATTAAACAGAGAACGTGGGCAGTAATTACTACAACATCTACTCATACATGCCATGATGCCAGTCAGGTGCTTATCAGCTAATTAAATCTCAACATTTACTAAATCACCTCTTTCTTCCTTTCTGTATGTTAGACAGCTACAGTGATTGGTCCCAGAGTTCAGGGATCAGAGGTTAATCAGTCAGGTGGCTGCAGGTGGGGTAGTGGTATCACAGGTGCGAGAGATAACGGCAAACATATTGAGCACATGCATCAGCATGGTGGGGGGGTTGGCAACACGTACGCATGAATACGCTGCTAAACATGTCTGAAGCAATTAACACACCAGCACTCCTCTCAACCTAGCGTCGTCTCACACACACCAGCACGATGCCTGAATGTTTGTTCAACAGGGGGAAAAACTTGCACATTGATTTATCTCAGAACTAACGACTACAACACATGCAAATGTTCCAGGGAGAAAATATGGCTCCAGAAAAAAACAATATCAAAGAAATATATGCAATTCCTACACCTATAATGAATTACACAATATCGCTGTATCGATATGTCATTATATCAATGCATTATCATTCAGTGGAGCCATGAATGGCATTGAAACATGACGGGCCTCATGATCTTGGAAAACGTTCTCTCCTTCACCTCACTCCGACACTCTCCCTCACTCCGACACTCGCCCTCGCTCACACTTCCTTTCAGTCTCACGCTCCCTCTCACCAGATGACACACATGCAGACGTTCAAGCTGTCAGAGCACAGCTTAAGGGAATGAAAGATAAAATAAACATTGATTGAAGGAGAATGACTGATGGACCAGGACAGCAGACGTGGAAGACGTCCTCGAGCGCTCCGGCAGTGAGATCACGGCCGATTTAATCGCACCACGACATTAGCACAGCTCACACAAACCCTCCTCTAGGAGACCGTAAAGGCAGCCTTCTCCGGCCCAACACTAACAGCTAACATGTGTGAGCATATGTGTAAAGGCTGCAGAACACCGTGTCTGTCTTTCGTTCTGTAAAGGTTTTGCACAAATGGCAAATCACTGTCGTTTGGGGACAGAGATAACGGTCCTGTCTTTAGTGCACTCACAGCGCCGTAAGGTCATGGCAAGAGATCACACACTAAGCATCTGGTAGCACCAGCACCATCTGCAGAGATAAAAGCGAGAAACCTTCAGAGAGCTTCCCTTGGACTCTACAATAAGCCGCTCTGTTAAATAGCCTTCTTAAGGTTATGGTTTGAACTGCGTGAATAGCATAACGGTGGCCGCGTTGTCCCTTGCATCAGTTCCACTCGCCTCTGAAGGCCACATTAAAAAGAGATTAAACCATCTGTGGAACGAAGGGGCTAACTAGCACCAGTGACGAGGGACATGTGATCATTACGATGATGAAGAGTACATTTATGGCTGCTGACTTGGTGTTGTGACTGTCAGCCCTAAACGCGAGTCAGTAATACCACAGTATTTGTTCAGGATCGCTCCTGGAACAGGAAAGTACCATGGGGCCTGAGTGTCATCACAGAGCATACACACACACACACACACACACACCGCATAGACCTTTACACATAGACCCTCTCTCAGGATCTGTATAACTACCCCCTTTCACCTCTCAGGATCTGTATAACTATCCCTTTCACCTCTCAGGATCTGCATAACTGCCCCTTTCACCTCTCAGGATCTGCATAACTGCCCCCTTTCACCTGTCAGGATCTGTATAACTGCCCCCTTTCACCTGTCAGGATCTGTATAACTGCCTTCGCTTCATAAATCTGTGCACAACTATGAGATACACTTGCTCTCGTCTCCTCCTGATGGAAACCAAAACCCTACCTGCTATTTGCATGTGAGAATGTAAAGGAAAGAGGAGAAATTAATAAATTTCAAAGAGATTAACTCAAAGACAAGCTTGTTTGCATATAACCATTACAGCACTACAATTTTAAAGGTAATGCCACTACTTCCACCATGTTTCACAGATAAGACAGTGTTTTGACTCAGCAGTCTGTTTTCCCTGTTTAGGTCTGGAACGGATTATACATGATGGCTATTTAATGCACAAAACAACAAGACATAATCAAGTGAAACACCAATTTCTGGATTGAAGTTTATGCCATACTACTTAGTTCATTCTTAGAAACGTGTTGTTAAACAAATGAGGATTGTTTATTTCCACGAGCTTTCTGTGACAGACAAAATTTACACGATTCACATTTTGTAGTGCCTAAAAAAAACCATAGTGAGCTAAATACATCTTAGAAAAGCACTGGATATTTAACAGCTGGGTTTTTTCTCTCATAAGTAGTTTGCTGGCTATGTTCTTTTAAGTCCATACGACCAAAAAGTTTCATGTTTCAACTACATCAATGATGGATCAAGCCACAGTACAGCTGTAGTCCAGGCTGGTGCGCTTAGCTGGACAAATCTGTGCAGACACATAACAATTAGAAGCTAATACAAGCATTAAAAGAAAAATATTCATTCCCACCGAAACTTTCAAAATGGTTATAATTCCAAATCAAATTGTCAAAAAAGTATGTTGTACATAATTGATGATAATACTAGGGTAGGGTGCACTCAAACACAAAAAATATTCACATCTAACACTTCCAAAAGCGTGCGCTGGGAAGGCGTCTTTGCTGTGCTAGCTTGAAGCCTGCGGGAGAGAAAACGTCCGTTCCTTCGGTTGCGTTCATGAGCTTTTGCAGTAGCTCTTTCCTCCGTCTGGCGCTCTATCACACATCTGTAAATCCTTTTCCAAACTGACAACATTAAACCCCCAAGATATTATGTCATCAAGTTTTTTTTTGTTTGTTTGTTGTTGTTTTCTTTTAATACGTCAACCGCGCACACACACATTTGATGTCTCTCTCTCTCACACACACACACACACACACACACACACAGAACAGCATGCTCGTCACCTTTCCTGTCATTATTTTCTTTATTTCCTTCCATCACTGCGATCCTTAAGCTGATGAGAGAAAACACGCCTTTTATCAACTCCTCTATGCAGAAGGACGCAGTGCGGATGAAACAGCTATTTTAGCAAATAGACTTGTGCCTGTAAATGCATTTTAAACGAGGCACATTACACTGCTGCAGCAAGAACGGCAGTAAACAAATTGTGAGTAATTTGTGGTATGCAAAAAAGGGTATTATAACAGGAACAGGAGAAGTACCAGGGCAAAACGTGCACTAGTAAGGAGCTATGCAGGTAAGCACATAGGTACATACGTATGAATGGAAATAGGCCAGCATGTAGGTTAATAAGGTACGCAATAGACAGGTATGTAGGGGAAGGGGTATGTGTAGATATGTAGGTAAATAGGGAGGTATGTAGGGTATATGTAGATATGTAGGTAAATAGGGAAGTATGTATGTATGTAGGTAAACAGGTAGGTAGGTAAATATTAAAGTAAACAGGCAGGTATGAAATAGGTGCATAGGTAAGCAGGTAAATGTGTAGGAAGGTTAGTATACAGGTAAGTAAGTACATAGGTAAGAAGACGTGTAAATAGGTAGGAAGTTCGGTGAGCAGGCAGGTATGTAGCAGGTAGGTATACAGGGAAGTAGTTAAATAAAAAGCATGAGTGTGCAGTGTTGTGTGCTGTTACGGTAGTGTGAGATCGGGAGTGTGCATTTAATATACCAACTTTACTAAGTACATGTCATTATTACACCCAATACACATCAGTCAAAGGCTTTTTTGATTCAAAATTGACCAGCTGCACCAAATATGGAATTATTTCAGCAACTGGCCAATGAGATATCTTTCTCTCTCACACACACACACACACAGTACGAGATCATTCATCCCTTACAGTCCTCATCACATTGGCAGCATGCTCTTTTATTAGTTACAAAAGTTTGATTAATGCATTTCAAGGAGAAATGAACAGTGACATTTATTAATCATCACAGAATCGCCCTTTGTGACGACCCATCTAACAAGTAAACATCGTTAGTTGTTGAGGGGTTTTTTTTTGGGGGGGGGGGGTACGTGTGTGTGGACATGTGTGTGGACGTGTGTGTGACCCCTCAGGCTGGACATTTAATACATTTCAGTTTATTAAATACAGCGCTCAAATATGCAGCTATAATTCTGCAGTACTTTAACTGCACTGTCCATTGCACGAGTAAGAAATCGTGTATCTGGGTACATTTATTGCTCGGTACATAGTTTTTTTGTGTTTTTTTTTTAAATACTTTTTTTCCCCCAAATATCCACATGAGATGCAGCAGGTTTCCCCAGTGACTTTTCCCCAGCAGCATTCAGGCCTAATTTGATGCGCTTTTAAACTCCTACCGGTTCACCTTTATGGTGTTAAGAGAGGCCTAATCTGAAGAACTCCGGTTTAACGAGCCTCGCAGGACTCCTCCCACTTCATGAGTTTTCCTTTCTTTTTCTTTTTACATCTCCATCATTTTTGCATAAAACCCTACATGCATCTCCTGGTACACTATGAACGTGCTATGAACGTGCTATGAATGAGCTATGAACGTGCTATGAATGAGCTATGAACGTGCTATGAATGAGCTATGAACGTGCTATGAACGTGCTATGAACGTGCTATGAATGCGCTATGAATGCGCTATGAATGAGCTATGAATGAGCTATGAATACGCTATGCAGTTAAAAGTCAAGGTAAGAAAAGTCTACTGTTTCTGTAACCAAAACCAGCTTTATTTCCAATATACAGGCCTACAAGGCCATCAGTTACATCCTGCTATAAGAGAGGCTCAATAAAGCCCAGAGCATTAGGGGTATTAGGTTAATATAAAGCCTGCCAAAGACACAGCCTTCTCCATACATACGAGAGAAAGCTTCATGAGCGGAGCTGAATGGAGGGTCTCACCGCTCTCTCCCTAACTCGAATATTCTCTACTAATGACACAAATCCTAGCAAGCTTTTAGCTGCTGTTTACAGAACAGCTAATGTTTTTTTTTCTTAATGTCACTGCTGACATAATACCTGTGGAAAGAAAAAAGGAAAAAAAACATGTTTGGTGTGTGCCTGTCTACAAGAAGAGCATGTGCTCAGCATGGTTAAGTGTGTGTGTGTGTGTGTGTGTGTGTGTACACAGGAGAAACCTGTGTGCAGGATGGTTAAGTATGTGTGTATAGGTGTATGTGTGTGTGTTCAAGAGAAACTTGTGCTCAGCATGGTTAAGTGTGTGTGTGTGTGTGTGTGTGTGTGTATGTGTGCGTGAGAGTGTATGAGAAGAACATGTGCTCAGCATGGTTAAGAGTGTGGCTGTTTTGTGTAACTGAGTCTTCATTAGAGTCTGAAAAGCACATGATACAGGGGAGAGAGAGAGAGAGAGAGAGAGAGAGAGAGAGAGAGAGAGAGAGAGAGAGCCCGTCTGTGTGAAGTGTGTGATAGACTAGTAGCTTCTCTCCCTGAATGATTTTTTCTTTTTTGTGTCCAGTGCTGTGGTTAAGTGGAGGGGTGAGACGACACATCCGTGTCCATCTCTCTGCTCAAACCTCACAGCTCCAGAGGGCCACACAAAAGGCTCAATAAGATTAAAGAATTTGACTGCTAATTTTATCCACACCCAGTGATAGACAAGATACATGCATATCCATTCACCGACTTTCCATAATCTCTGCTGCTGGAACAGTTTAGTCTTTGAAGAAACAGAACTAAATCACTACAGTCACCCTACAGCAGAGACCAGAGCAAAGTGACAACACCTGATTTACATATAATATCCATGTGCGGTTTTGCTCCTCCCCCAGGAGGACAAGCAGCTCCCTGCCAGAAGGTGAGTCTGGTTGAATAATCTTCATATTCCACCACCGAGCAAAAGTGGACCTCACACTACTGTGCTGATGAAGGACCTCTGTCTGAAACGGTTTCTCTGGAAACCTTGTATGAACGAGACAATGAAATTGAGATTGAAAAGAGGGGGGCGGGCCCTTCGGGCTGAGGAGCTTGATTGGCAAGACTTGGCTAGAACAGGAATGGAGAGATCAGCGTGGCCAATCAAATGTGAGTTTCATATGAGTGTGCAACACTGAGAGATCTGTGATTACACACGACTGAAATCTCTGCAGTGCAGCACACACTGATCAGGCTGCGGTTAACCTGTTTTGGTCTGAGTGCTTCTCAGCAATGTTTTTAGAAAAATATATATACCTGCATGTGTGTGTGTGTGTGTGTGTGTGTGTGTGTGTGTGTGTGTGTGTGTGAGTATAGGTGTGGATAAGACACTGTGTTGCATTGATCAGCATTTGTGCAGGTGTGTGTGTGTGTGCGTGCACGCACGAGATGCTTTCGTCCCTTGATCAGTGTTCCTCTGTAAGACACTGTTGTCCCTTGATCTGTGTGTGTGTGTGTGTGTAGTGGACAGCTCCTTCTGCCACTACACCAGCCACACTGACACTGCACTTTATGTAAATAAGGCTAATTATCTTCTCCAATGTGCCACTGAGAAAAAGAGGGAGAGCAAAGAGAGAAGGAGAGAGGGAGAGAAAAAGGAGAGAGAGACTCTTTCTTCCTTTGCTTTAATAGGTTCCATTGATCTGCCTGCAAGTGAGGGCCAGCCCTACAGGCTGCTTTCCCCAGCAACACATCTCCCACTACACTAATCCCTGCAGCTCCCTCTACACTAATCCCAGCTGCGATGGACAAACACCCCAGCTACAGGCCAGCTCCTTCTCAACCCCCACCCCTCCCCTCTCCCAGTCTCTCTCACCATCGCTGTCTCTCTCTCTACCTCACTGTTCTCTCTTCACTGTCTCTCTCTCTCTCTCTCACTACTCTCTCCGTCACTCACACCCATTCTCTCCCTGACACACACATTCTCTCTCTCTCTCATTTTCCTGGCAATTTTCACATTTCTCCCTGTGCGTTTACTGAGTGTGCGTTAGTACCACCAGCCTGTGTCAGGAGTGGAGGCAGGAGCAGCACGGCTGTGGAGATAAAGGCCAGCGGTGCCAGCGAGAACTGCTCTTTCCCGACAGAGCACGTCTCCTAGCCACCTGTCCCTTCCTGCAGACCCGCTGGGCAGACCTGCCGCAGTCTGCACGAGGGACACGGGGCCCGAACCTCCAGGTCGGGCCGCAGCGGTGATCCACCACAAAGACGTGGTGCTGAGACGAGCCATTCGAACGAAGAGTGCCGAGGACCGGAGGGCAGCCAAATGGCCGTGTGTAAGCCTTCAGGAGGAGACCAGAGTAGGGCCCAGCGCACCGGGCTTTCAGAGAGACTTCATTACATATCTATCAGTGCATTGATGGCTCCCAAGGCAACAGCGTTTTTGTGGAACATTCCGGCACGTGGTGACGGAGCACTGTGAGAGCATGTGGAAGTGTTTTCATTCCTGCGACTTTGGTGGGATGACAGCATATCGATCCTGCCGTTGTGTCGGACACACACTGATTAATAAAGAGAATTAAAGGTGCCGTACCACCTCATGCCAGAAACCTGCACGGTACACACACACACACACAATGTACACACAGGCAGGCACTATACACACACACACAGGCAGCCGTGTGCGCACACAGGTACACACACGGGCTGTTCTGAGAAAAGGATGAATCCAGTGGATGCCTCGGCTCTCGATGTGTACAAAAACAACCAACACCAGAGAGTAGACAGACACATAAAACACAAGGAGCAATACACCAACACCACTGATACTGATACACCAACACCACTGATACTGATACACCACTGATACTGATACACCACTGATACTGATACACCAACACCACTGATACTGATACACCACTGATACTGATACACCAACACCACTGATACACCAACACCACTGATACACCAACACCACTGATACACATACACCAACACCACTGATACACCAACACCACTGATACACCAACACCACTGATACACCAACACCACTGATACTGATACACCAACACCACTGATACTGATACACAAACACCACTGTTACTGATACACCATAAAAGAGACAACAATCCAACGATAGATACACACAGTTTAGTGGTTCTACTTCCATAAGTTTCGAGCACTCTTACATAAGGTTAAACAGCTAAAGCTATGGCCTTTACTCAAAGTGTGTTTCTTATTCTGCATGTGTCTACAGCTTCGATACCTGTACCTGCTCCTCTTTGAATTGACAGGAGGACTTGACAGTAACATTTAGCAAATTTTCCATATATGTGTCAATGTTGACTGCTGGCCAACACATCAGTGTAGTTACACGTGCCGTATCGTAAGTCCTAGAACAGGGTGGATCTTGAGAAAACGTCATTAGATACGATACAGTTATGCATTTGAACAGGCGTGACAGACAATTCAGTAGCATATCACATCCAGTAGAGTGCTAGCATTTTATTTTACGTAACTCGGAGATAAGAAGAAGCATAGCTTAACATATACATTTGAACTCCTCTGTGTACAGGATGTTGGTAACAGAGCGTGAACTGGAACTAGACAATGAATCTCGAGCCCAAACGCACAAACACAATCTAGGCTAATTGTGATTTTGTGTGTTGGAAAGAAAATCTAGGACTTCCACTAATATCAGTCTGAGCAGCGAGAGGGTGAGAGACCATGTCCTAGTTGTCTGACCTGAATAACACATCTGTACACAATCAGCAGTGCCACGAGAAGGGGGGGGGGGGGGGGGGTAAAAAAAAACCAG
>JAOXYF010000025.1:8518038-8536897 GCA_028565775.1 Sternarchorhynchus goeldii | reverse complement strand
CACACACACACACACACACACACACACACACACACACACACACACACACACACACACACACACACACTCACTCCCACTCACTCACTCACTCACTCCCCACAACACAGAAATATCAAGCGTACAGTTTTTAGGTTCACTGCAGTATTGCACAGTGTTGCACAATTCCTTATAACAGGTTTGAAACTTCAGTTTGAAGGAAGCTGCAGTGTTCAGTCCTGTCTCAACAGAGCAGGCTCCCACAACCAGCAGCAAGTTACCAGTACAAAAGTGCCCAGTTACACTGGCTTTGAAGATACGTTCTTGCTTCAGCAAGGAAAGGTTACAATACTGAAGCTCATTCTGAAAATAAACACGTTAAAACAAGATGGTGGCCAGGAGCTCCTGGGTTTACAAAAAAAACTGTAATATTTGTAATGAAACTCATCACCATCATATGAGAGGGGAATTCATGCTCAGGTTGGTGTGGTTGTTTTATGCTCCCTCCCCAGCTGCCTACAGGGGGCGATGTTAACCAAATACACTATTCCTACTTGAATCCACCTGTTATTTTTTTTGACCATACTTAGTAATAGTAATTTGGCCAAAACAAACAACAACAAATAACCTCCCTTTGAAGTCTCTCGACTATGGTTGGCTGGTTGAACAGGCCACAGAGCATCTCTAGCGCCCCCTGTAGTAGTCCACCAGGTACGGCAGGTGGACTGAACAGAAGTGGACAGCTTCCTTTCATCAGTGAGCTCTCACATGGTAGGCCTTCCTTCAATCAACAACGGAGACTCAGACCATCCAGTGGCCCACGTTCATCGATTATTCTTCAGCACCCGTGCGCGTGTGTGTGTGGTAGGGCAGTAATGATATGGTGCCGAAAAAAGTTCAGCACTAAATAAAAAATCCCCCTCCCCTCCCCTCCCCTCCCCTAAAAAACAATGGGCATATTCATTCACTTTCATCACTGTGTAGTGCGAGAAGGAAGTGATAGAGAAGATCATAACTCCATCATCCTCAGAGGTTGGCAATTATTTACACAGACTAATCCTATGGTGTAATCATACACAGGTGTAATCATACACAGGTGCTGGGAAACAAATAACTTGTATCAGCAGTACCCATGTTATACACATACAAGCCAGTACACATACCACGGTCTGGAGAGGCTGTAAACACAATGAAGGGTTTTGATTGCAAGGAACTTTGCAGAGATAGACAGAGAAAGTAAGGAGAGAGAGAGACACAGAGAGAGAGAGAGACAGGCAGAGAGACAGGCAGAGAGACAGCCAACCCGTATGAGCTGTACTCTTATGTAAGCCCTTCATGAAGTCCTAGCCATCAGATTAGTAAAGCGCCTATTGATTCATGAGGTTAAAGGGATCATAGCTGCACTCTTACAAAGCAAAAACAATAACGAGTTACATCAATAAAATGATGAATAAAGGCATTCAGTTACCCTTCATGGATGAGAACGTCCAACCCTAAGAAGGATCTCTCTCTCTCTCTCTCTCTGTGTTTCTCTCTATCTATCCATCTTTCTTTCTCTCTGTCTAGCTCTCTCTCTCTCCGTCTATCTCTCTCTCTCAGTCTCTCTCTCTCTCTCTCTCTCTCAGTCTCTCTCTCTCTCTCTCTCTCTCTCCGTCTATCTCTCTCTCTCAGTCTATCTCTCTCTCTCTCCGTCTATCTCTCTCTCTCTCCGTCTATCTCTCTCTCTCTCCGTCTATCTCTCTCTCTCTCTCTCTCTCTCTCCGTCTATCTCTCTCTCTCAGTCTCTCTCTCTCTCTCTCCGTCTTCCCTCTTTGTCTCCGTTTCCTTTACGTCTTTAAGGCTGAAATAAAGATTAATGTGCTTGCAGGCTAGATGCGCAGGGGTAGATGCGCAGGGGTAGATACGCAGGGGTAGATGCGCAGGGGTAGATGCGCAGGGGTAGATGCGCAGGGGTAGATGCGCAGGGGTAGATACGCAGGGGTAGATACGCAGGGGTAGATACGCAGGGGTAGATACGCAGGAGTAGAATCGTCAGCTGCATAAACAAAGAAAGCAACCAACCCACCCAGAAATGTACACCTGCTTTTGGCCGCCACAGTTTTCCTCAGATGGCTGTTATCCGGGCATCACAGACCAGAAGGATCATATTTGAAGCACGAACATTACAACTGCAATTCCCCGTTGGAAAACCAGTGCCTTTGAGAGAGTGTGTGTGTGTGTGTGTGTGTGTGTGTGTGTGTGTGTGAACATGTTGTGTAGGCAGGGAGTGTGTTGTGGGTAATTGTGTGCGTGTGTGTGTGTGTGTGTGTGAGACCATGTTGTGTAGGCAGGCAGTGTGTTTTGTGTAAGTCTGTGTGTGTGTGTGTGTGTGTGTGTGTGTGTGTGTGTGCAGCCAGTGTGCTGTAGAAGGGACAGAGCGCTTCTCTTCTCACCTCCCTCTGCTACCAATTAAACTAAAACAGTGAAGCTTTAATCAGCTTCAGCAGTGCAGCCACTCAGTTAAGACAACACAGCACAGCACAGCACTGCACAGCACAGCACTGCACAGCACAACACTGCACAGCACAACACAGCACAGCACAACAGAGCACAGCACAGCACAACACAACAGAGCACAGCACAGCACAACACAACAGAGCACAACACAACACAACAGAGCACAACACAGCACAGCACAACACAACAGAGCACAGCACAGCACAACACAACAGAGCACAGCACAACACAACACAGCACAGCACGAGCCACTGCTCCAGCTTGCACAACCAGGCGCGCGCACACCTACACACACACACACACACACACACACATACACACACACGTATAAAGACACACATGCACATTCACACATATAAACATACGAATACAGACATACATACACGAACACACACACACGCACACACACACATAGACACACAAACACACACACAAGCGCAAACACACTAGAATACACACACACACACACACAAATGAACATGCATGCAAACACATGAACATACACGCACAAATACATGAACATACACGCACAAATACACACACACACATCGACCACTGGCCAAGCTTGCACCTCAACCTGGACCACTCACCGACTCACCGACTCACTCACAGACATATGCACCCAAACACACACACATACATACAGACTGACACTCACAGACATGCAAACACACAGTGTCACACACTCAGACACCAACACACACACACACACACACTGACTGAACACTGATGAACAGTTGCCATGCACACAGACCTCTCCCTTCCCAGACAGCCCAGGGCTCTGGCAGATACCCGTGTTCTGAATTACAGTTAGTGATCCTAAGCAAAACGAAGAGGAGCCACATTTCAGCAAAACCTCTGAAATGACTGTAACTTTACTGGATGATTGGAGCAAGCAGCAGCCATCTCATCTCCTTCCTGCCGCCCTGCTCCTGGCTCCGCCCTGGAGCTACGATAACTGCTGCGATTGGTTTATTCCACAGGGAGTATCAGAGCATCCCTTCCAGAAAACACAGCCAGTTCACCCACTCGGAAATTTTAATTAACATCGCCTTTGAGTCAGTGTACAAGCGCCGCAGAAATGAAACATTTCAGAAACTTTTGTATTGTACAGGTTCAGTATATTCAGAGCTATTCGTTTACATAAAGGCATGGATATACCCCAACACTAGTAAGAATTTAAAAACTAACCATGTTGCCTCTTTATATGAATTTCAACCATCTGAAATTCTTTGCTTTCAGAGACATTATTAATTTGTTGTATTTTTTTAACCATTATTTTCCAAATGGCCATGAAAGTGTGGTTGGAGGAGTGTATAGAGAGGATAGGATGGTGCTTGAACAGGGTGGGATGGTGACTGGTCTCTGGGGTGTGTGTGAGTGTGTGTGTGTGTGAGTGTATGTGTGTGGGGAGGGGGATAACCGCTGGGGTTCAAGAAGGGGGTTGGTGCTCTCATGAAGCAAAGGTGGTGTTCTAGTGGAGGGGCGGGTGGTGTTCTACTGTGGGAACAAGTGCCATTCTGCTATGGGGGGCCGGTGGTGTTCCAGTCTGGGGGTTGAGTGGTGCATGTGGTGCCCTAGCAGGGTGAAAGGGTGTAGTAGGTGGTGCTCCTGTCTGAGCAGGGGACCAGTGTTGCTGGTGTTGGAGCACTCCTACCTGCAGCTGGATGGAGCAATCCGACAGGCCCCGCACTATAGGACTGAAGCGGCTGGTGTTCCTCCTCTCTCCCGCCCCCGTGATGGCCTCCAGAACCTTCTCCAGCCTGCAGGAGCATAACACGGTACGTCAGGGCTCCAAGCCTCCCGAAGCTGGTCCGGGTGCCCTCGCGCTGCCCCCGTAGCGCAGATCTCTGCTGCAGCTTCACTGAAGAGTTTACGCTAGCACTGCACTTCCTGTGTTTCTCCTCCTCGCACTGACGAGGGGAGGGCATCTAATAACGTTTTTTTTCTTCTTCTACTCCAGAAATTATATTTCTTTTCATCTTGCCTGTATTTACTTGGCACTGCTACAGAGGGTATATTCACACAGAGCGTTCTGATAAGACATCAGTAATGAATCTTTTGCTCATTTGTGCCACAGGCACCATGGGGGGAGATACAATCTTTGGGAGATACAATCTCTGGGCAAAAATACTCTGGATGCTGGATGCAGGGAGATCAGAGATAAGGAATCAAGTTAATACGACTATTTCAGGGTTGTGTAAATAAAGGGTGAGGGAATCTGACTGGACACATGGTTGGCCGGGACCCACGAGGCTGTAGCACCCAGGAAAGAGTAATAAATGATCTTAAACCCTCCTGTGCCGAGTCAAGCTGACAATGCAGAAGTTACTGACACAATGGTGGTATGATGTCACAGCCTGAAAAGGCATGAGGCTGCGTTTAAGAAACACGTACGTTTATTAAGGAATCGTATAAAAACGTGATTTCAATTTCATTTTCCAGCCAAATCAAGTAAAGCTTCCGATTTCATTTCAGCTGTCTCCGTAACGTCTGGTGGAACCGAGGTCAAACTGACAGAGGCTCACAAAGCTTTTACACACACATTTAACAGAAAACAGAGTTTCATTCCAACCAGTGCCGGCCCGCATCCCAAGGCCGGAGACGTGGATGAAGGAAACAGTGATTAGGAGACGTACGTGTTCTCTTCTCCCACGATGCAGATGGCAGAGAGCAGTTTGACGACGTCCGTCATCATGGCAGGGTGAATGGGATCCATGGCTTGAGCCAGCAGTGCCAAGCTCCTCTCTTCCCCGAGGATCCTCTCCAGACCATACTGATGAACACATAAGGAGGGATCAGCACACAGGGAGAGATCAGCGCACAGGGAGATACCAGCGCACAGGGAGATACCAGCGCACAGGGAGAGACCAGCGCACAGGACCAGCTACATCGCTGCTGAGAGCTGCATCAGGTGCTCAGAGATACACCTCCGCGTGGGCAGATACTCCTCTAGCGTGCTGATGGCTGTTATCTGGTACCTGTCCTATAATACCCCAACGTCATATTATTTCTGTGTTTGATGTTCTGAGCTTTAAAAGTCAGTGGTTTTGAAATTTTTCATCCGATTTATTTTTTTTATGCAGGATATATTCTGGATATTCAGGGTATATTCTGGGTGTTTGGATTTCTCAGTGTAAGCATCCCATCTCTCGTTTGCTTTGGTCCATTTTATTTGTTAAAATGTGCTGTACCAACTCCTGACACAGTCACTCTATAACAGACGATCCAGAGGCTTGTTCATCTGTCCTGGCTGGGTGAGGGATCCTGCCCTACAGCCCAACTGTCACATGCAGAGGCTTCTGGGAAATGTTGGCTATACACAGTTCCAATACTGATTCCCTTTTTTTTCCCCTTGCTTTATTATTATTCTGATTAATTTTGAGCAGAAGTGTTGTCCACACACTGCAGTCGTTTACATCATTTAAAAACCAGAAACGTGACTGGACCATTTTAACATCTACTGGGAGGCAATCGGCGAACGCTGTGAGGCTCAGGAACATGAATATGGAGCAGCAATTTCTCCCTAAAGTTTTAAATTAGTGGTGACACTTCAGAGGATGAGAAGCCCAAGGATGCAAGTCGGGGTTGTGGCTGTCTGGAGCTCTGTCCTTGGAATAATGACAGCACAGCACATGTGATCAGGGATATGTAAATGAAAGAATGAGAGAGAGAGAGAGAGAGAGAGAGAGAGAGAGAAAGAGAGAGAGAGGGAGAAAGGGAAAGAAGGACAGAGAGAGAAGGAGACTGGGAGGGAGAGAGAGAAACAGAGATAAAAAAGAGGGAGGACGGAGACAGGAAAAAAAGAGTGGGAAGCAAAGAGGAGGTGAATTGACAGACACACATGGGACAGAGTAGAACCTTGGGGGTCTGGAATGACAAGAGCAGTTGGAAGGTCTCAGAAACAGCCGAGAGGTCAAAGAGAACAGAAGAGAAGAGAAACGGAGGACTAACAACAGAGCGTCGCCACGCGACACAGGAGGAACGAACGTCACTCACTCCGACGCCCCAGTCACGCTGTGGTGGTTCATAAACCTAACAGGAAATCCTGGCGCAAAATTCTTGCTTGCTTTTCAACTAAAATGGACGGAATAGAACGTGATTTATTTTCACTTTATCTATAAAAAGCATTTAATCAGCCTGTAATTCTGTAATTTTTTAACCTGAACATCCTGTGTCCATTAAATCCCATCCATTAAATTATAATTATGTATATTATTATTATATACATGGGTACGACTATCATAAATCAATTATATACAGCACTATTACATATATGTGGGTATTACTGTTTTTAATTACTATTTTATTATGAATGAAACGCACATCGTGAAGATTCATTCAAATCCAAGAGATTTATATGAAGGTTTTCTAACAGCATCAAAATTCTAACTATTAATGACTTGTAAAAGTGTTTCACTCTGACCAGATGTCCCTGCTTTTTTTTTGTTTAGATAAATTTCGATCTTTGGAAATTTGGAAGTATCTTCCCAGGCCTGAACCACAGCAAGGACACTTTGCGAGTGTTCACATGCGCTAATGTGTGGAAGTGTGTTTATGTTGTTTTTCGGTCTTAATTTTGCTGGAGCGTTTGCCAGCTGGGCAGGAACACCTGTCTGGCAGACGTGCTGCGGGTGGAAAATGTCCCAGCATGCCGTGGGGTAACAGAAGAGGTCTAGAGTGGCGACAGGCCTGTGGGTAAATAATACTCTCCCCACCTGATTACACAAGAGCTTACAGCAGGCAGAGAGAGAGAGACATGAGAAAGAGCACAACTTGAGAGAAAGAAAAAGTTTAACGGAGAGAAACAAAGATCTTATGACCCATTTTATTTATTTATTTTTATTATTAAAAAAAAATGTCTCATGCGTAATGGACCATACTGATGAAATCAATTACCAGGTATTCTTTTAGAGACATTGATAGATACATTATTAACTGTGATCAGACATCATGACATCATAATAAATCAACTACAAAACTCTTGACAGACCAAAAAAAAAAAAAGCAAATAGAATGTGCATAGAAGGAGGTGATTGTGTTGAGAGAGCAGCTAGCAGTGGGCTCTGAAACCTGAAATGATCACAGCACAGTGCTACCACCCACTTATCAGCATGCCAGCCAAGTCTACCCAGCCCAGTGATAGCCAGCCAATCAGAGCCTCTCGAGGCTTCTGTCCGTAAGCCTACCCTGCGCACTGATGGCCAGCCAATCAGAGCCTCTCGAGGCTTCTGTCCATACAAGGGTGCAACACACATCACAGCCCAGGTCAAGGCTGTTCTGCTATACACAAGAGCATCTAGTGCTTACGAATGCAAGAGAAAGAGAGAGAAAGAGCATGTGGGAGACGGAAGGAAGACCGAATGAGAAGGATAGACGTCTCAGACTGCAGGCCATCTCTAGCACATCAGAAGAGCAACTGAACATTCATCTCTCAGCCTGCTCTAACAGGGGTGGTCAAATCATTAAAAGCCCCCTGCTAGATCTGTCCAGCACCCGTGCCCAGGGAACCAACACCCCCCCCCCCCCCTACTCGAGTTCAAAGTGCTAGCCGGGCACGCCTTTGCTTCTGCAGAGCTCATCTCACTGCCCTCGGCCAATCAAACGCGCCATCCACCGCAGTTACAGCGGGCATGAGGGGGACAATCAGCTGAATGTTAAAGCATCCATGCAGAAGATGGCACACAGCATGGCACAGGGCATGAAGTGGGTATGTTGAGGCCAGCACTCCACAACCACTCCATGCTTTCTTCCAACTTAAAAGCAACTCAAGATATAAACAAAATCTTAGAACATTTGTCTCCTGACAGGATTCTTGCGTGTCCCTCCCTGAGCTTCACATTTGTTAAGTTCGGTTGATTGTCAACAGTCTGGGTCCTGGAGTTCCGCGTCTTAATATGGACGAACGAATGAGGACGTTCTTCATTTTTGCCTGGGAGTCATTTCACAGTCTCAGGAACAATAAACGAAACCGAATGATGTAATCAGTCAGGTGCAGCCTGCCACTGGTGAAACCACTGTGATGTTCTCCACATTATGAATAGCAGCTGTAGAAAAATCACAAGGGCCAAGTGTTCTGAACTTGTAATTGTTCTGAACTGCTTCGCTTCTCTATCACTCAAATGGTCAGGGTTCTTTATTTCTTTCTTTCAGACTCGTTTACACTCAAGACTGGAATCAACTAAACCAAATCCAAATTATGCATAAAATATGAATAGTTTAGTATATACTATGCCCATTAAATTAAATTTTTAATTCAAATCCCATTGGAAAAAGAAAAGCGTTATTAAAGTAATATCTCAATATCAAAATGTGCTGAATTACTTTTTACAGTGAACATAGAAAATGGTGAATGCTGGAATTTAAATAACTTCAGATGCGTTGCTGATACGTAGGGGTGGGTGTCATAGCGAGCGAGAGAGAGGCAGTTAAAGAGTGAACCCCCTTGTTCACTGAAAGCATTACCTTGTTGTTCATGAACGCCTTCAAGCACTGGATGACTTTGTACTGATTCTTCTTATCAATCTTCTCCTGACTGGAAACATAGAGACAGTGTGCTCAGAAGAGGAGAACAAGGATCAAATACGTAAGACACAAATGGTCAAAGTTGTACTAAACTGCATTGCCCTCCTGAAATCCAGCAGAGTGACTACAGGCATGGCAAACATTGCAACTCATCCCAAGGACTTGTGGGGAACGTAGTCCGTCTTACCGTTTTTTGCACAGGAGACGTTCCATGATATCCAAAAGAAGACCGAGCCCCTCATGACCGAAACTCTGAACCCAGCTGTCAACATACAAAAACATGGTAAAATATAATAACACCACAATCCCCAGCAAATGGTAGTGCGTTAGTAATATGAATCGCCCGATTTCCCATATTTAGAAAGCCACTTTAAGGATTCACGAGTCGATATCCCATATTAACCGAATCAAGCTCTCAACATTACACGCCGGCAAAAGGCAGAAACAGATGAAAGTCAATAGGCCTTATCAGAGCAGTGTTTGTTAGACCCTATTAAATGTCAGCACATTCCACCTTCTCCAGGAGATTAAACTCTCCCCTTGGAGCGATGGGTGCAAAGGCATTGCTAATGGAGCAAAGAAGTTTATTTTAATTCCATTCAAACAGAATCTCGCGCTCTGCAGCTCGATTGATTCGGCCACTGCCGGGTGAGGGAAAAAAAAAAACAAAAAAAAAAACCCACTCAAATCTGACTTGCCAGTAACAAGAGTAAAAGCATGTTGGCGAAGACACTGATTAATAAAGAGCATTAACCTCTTTTCCTCTCAGGCTTTCTTCAGTGTGTTTGCTTGCATGGTGTAACACATCTCTGATCTCTGATCAGTGAAGGGGACGGCAAGCTTCCATAAACGTCTTAGAAATACAGACTGATGAGCGTGAAGATGCAAAGACAACGATGAGAAGTAAAGAAGACCCTTTCAGGTTAAAAAAAGTGTAAAAACCCAGCTAAATACAGAGTGGGTACACAGAATCACTCAGCAAGACCACAAAACAACCTCTGTTCCTACAATCAGGTAGGCAGGTAAACAAACAAACATGCAGGCCTGATATATGCCTTCACTCCCTGCACCGTATCTCTATACTTAAGTCCATTCAAGCACACGCCACCTTTTACTGCACCACAGAACCCAGGGAGGAGGAGGGAGAGCAAAACACAAAACACGGTGGCCCGTCTCTCGGTCGTCTCGGCGATCATCGCGGCCCCTCAAGGCGACGGAGTGCCGAGCTGTTCGTCACGTCACTCGCGGCAGGCCGAGGAGAGAGCCACTCTGCGCAGAGTGGCCGTGTGAAATTGCCTCAGCACGGGCGACGAAGTGCGTCGGGCATCAATAGCCAATTTTCCAAAAACCAGTGTCAAGAGGCGTCGGTGCACCTCAGAGGCTAAATTACAGCCTAAATTGACCACAAGCTGGAGACTGAAAACCAAGAGATGAGGACTACGAAGAGGGCAGAGATAGAGGGAGAGATGGGGGAGAGAGAGTAGTACAGAGTGGAATTACAGGATAAGACAGAGAGGGTCCATCCTTTGAGATCTTGCATGACTGAACAGCAGGCCTCTCCAAGCTCAGAAGAAGCGGGACAGGGATTCCGAAGCTCTTCCAGACCCCCTGTCAGAGAACGAGAGAGGCAGCACGCATAGGAGAGAGGCAGCAGGCACTAGAGACAGGCAGCACGCATAGCATTGAGGCAGCACGCGTAGGAGTGAGGCAGCACGCACTGGAATTAGGCAGCACGCACTGGAATTAGGCAGGGCGAACTGGAATTAGGCAGCACGCACTGCGGATGCTGAGCAGATTTGCTGGACCAGCCATTTTTTATTCAGACCCTGAACAAACCCAAAACACTGTTATCCAGTTCTTTTCCGCATTTATCTAATGAGATCTACAAAGCTGCACAACTGAGACTCATAAGCCCCGCATGCACAGACATTTTCACTACAAAAAACCTGGCAGAAATTGAACACAAAAATAAAAACCATGGCAGAAACTTTGGCCCCCCAAAAAGTGATTCCGTTTTTAAAGTATCCAGATATTACATTTTACAAATGATTTTCAAAGGTAATTAAATTAATGAGAAATAATTTCAGGCTTACATTATACATGTTCCAGCCAGATGTGTCAGGTGCTAGCTGTGTGCTAGCATGCGTTTGACAGTACTGTCCCACACAAACGCTGCCCACGGCGAGCAGTCTCCCTGGAGAAGCCCCCCATCCTGCACATATTCATCCAGGCTGAATTAAACCCCGTAGAGCCCTTCTACAACCGTGCGAACACTATAGATCCAACCACCACCACTACTACTATAATCACCGAACGTTTATCTCCAGCACCACGCAGACTACTCAAGTATTCAGCATGAGACCTCCGTATGCTGTTCACTGGGTAATATCACTAATGTACCAAGCGTGGTTGTTTTGGACAGAACCCCTGACATCCACGTACTGCAGAACCGTTCCTTGTCTGTAAAATCCTGAGTGTTTTCATGCTCTCAGCTGGGCAGGAGCTGATGTAAACAGTGTCACCGTAGGGCGCTCTCGCCAGAGCCGAATCAAGGCTGGCTTTCGAGGCGCAGCCTCTGACTGCGGTGGGGTGAGGGAGTGCCAGACCAATGCACCTTCATCTCTCCTTAATCATGCTTCACCAGAGAGGTAAATGTGTCACAGTTACACAGCAATCAGCTGCACACAGAGTAATGTGTCCCTGCAGCTGTAATGGACATATTCTGTTCTCTCACTGCTGCTCCTTCCACTCATGGTCCTGATTTGAGAACATGGTGGCGCTGACAGGAATAGAACGGACTCGGCTACTCGCTGAGGATGAGGGTGGTGATGAAGACACTGAGACGATGGAAGAAGAGAAGAGGAAGAAGAGAGGGTCAGATAGACAGACAGACAGAGGGGGTAGAAGGAGGAGAGAGAGAGAGAGAGAGAGAGAGAGAGAGAGAGAGAGACACAGAGGAGAAACGCGAGGAGGTGGGCAGGAGAGAGAGAGGAGGTGGGCAGGCACTCAGCCAATCCGACGCCATTATCATGCCATGCTCGTCCTGTTCTAATCAACCAGCCACATGCCTCCCAGCATCGAACTAATCAAAGCGGAGTGTGTGTGCGCGCGCGCCGGCGCTCAAGGTGAGCGAGCCGGGCCTCAACCTGAACGGAATTTTTCAAATCGGAGCGAAGCGGAGAAGAGGGGAGGAGACTCATACGTCCATCAGCAACGTTAATTTGCTGATAGGATTCCAGGGCATGTCGCCGCTGAACTAATAATAATAATAATAACAGTAATGATGATGAGGGTGGTGATTTATTTATGGTTGAAACGGACTCCTCCTGCAGTGACATGGGAAGGTATAGATGTGATGGAGCAGTCCAATCAAAGTTAAATTAAAAACAATATCAGCGCAGAGATGAAGCGCCATTCTGGACAGCGTCCACGACGTACACACAACTCATCTACCTCAGTCGGATATTTACCTCCCAGCGTGAATGAGGTCAGTAATTGAATAATCAGGATGGAAGGTTTGTGACTGGATCACATTTTCAGCGAGTCAGAAAATAAGGTCCTTTTATAAGAAAATAAGGTCCTTTACAGGAACGAGGGGATAGAAGAAATATATAGAAACTGTGTGTGTGTGAGTGAGTTTATGAGAGAGAGAGAGAGAGAGAGAGAAAGAGAGAGAGAGAGAGAAAGATAGAGAGAGAGGGAGAGGGGAGAGAGGGACAGGGGAGAGATGGGGGGAGAGGGAGAGAGGGATAGAGGGGGAGAGAGAGCGAGAGAGAGAGAGAGAGAGAGAGAGAGAGAGAAAGAGAGAGAGAGAGTGTGTGAGTGTGTGAGGCCAAAAAAAGAGGTAAAGCAAAAGCAAAAAAGGCAGAGAAACATGAGGATTCAGTCAAAGGTCAAAGATCAAAGGTGAAAACAACCAACAGTAATAACATCAGGACCAGTTCATTTACTGCAGGTGAACACTGAACATTTTACATGTTCATCATTATTTCAACAAAACAAACGTGAGAAATGCATGAACCATTTCCACCAGAGGAACGGCACAGGGGGTCCGAACAGGAGGCGCAAGGAGTCCCAGTGAGAGGCACAGGGAGTCCCAGCGGATGCACAGAGAGTCCCAGCAGAAACACGGGTCATCATACTGGTGCAACAGCACTACCAGTGTGAGGAACAGCGGAGACTACACAGGTCATCGTACTGCTCCATGCTTGGTCCAACCCGGACCGATCCAGCACGGCCACGTGCAGCTGCAGGCCTCCTTGCATCAGCAAAGAAGAGGTACACTGTATGCAACAGCACACTCATGTCTTCCCACCGCCGAATGAACGGGTTTTGAACCCCTTTATTACTGCCATTCTTACCACCTAATCAAATTAGGGCCCCTGGGCTCGTGGGCAACTAGTAATAAAAGCCTGAACCAACAAAGTCATGGACAGAGTCAAATCAAACGCATCTCCACTGTCCAAACAAGCTTTGCAGGTATTCGGGGGAATTTTCCACCGATTGTTCTTCAGTCGCTCTTTGTGTGAAGGGGGTCAGTAATGAGAGGCCCTGACGCTGATGGGGTGGAGTTGGCCATTTGCTGACGGCTGAGGAATGAAGCTCCCACGCTGGAGAGAAAATTCAATTTAGCCCCCTGCTCCCTGGAAGGACGGGGCCGAGGCAGTGAGCGATATTGAGTGGGCACGGCCTGGGGTCCTGACAGTCGCTTCATTGAAATGCATGGCTCACAGGCAAGCGGCCATATTTCCCCATCATCAGCAGGTGAAGCCGAGTGCAGGAGGGGAAAATAATCAGTTGATGCATGGTCGGGATTACGCCAGTGGAAAACAAATGGAAGCTGCCGTCCTAGCGACAGGGTGCCAATGCCTGTCAACACAGCGCGACAAAGAGAACTGTCCTACCAGAAACAAAGACACGGGAAAGGGCTTCCACCACACCTATGGGGGTGATGGTGGGCACAAAAATTTCAAATAAAAAACTACTGTCGTCTATCATCAAGTAAGGCGAACTCTTATCAGCAGGGGAACCTCATAGGGAATCAGAATCCACGTTCAGAACTCGAACAAGAGAATTATCATCTTTTCTGTCTCTCTTCCCCCCATTTCGTCCATGAGAGTGTCTGCAGCTGGACTGATCAGTGCATGTTAGGCAATCAGCAGTAGGCCTACTGTGTTTTCTCTCTCTCTCTCTCTCTCTCTCTCTCTCTCTCTCTCTCTCTCTCTCCATGCGTGTGTGTCAAACACTCCCATTCCCTCACAAAGGACCACTTTCTCACAAAAGGCCGAACATCTGGACCAAGCCGAATCCCTTAACAAAAGGGAAAGAGCTCTTCACCACTGGGAGAGGATCCAGTTGGCAGGGGGCGCTGTTGAGTGCCGAGTCGCTCCCATCACAATCACGTTAAGTGGCACGTTTGTTCCTGGGTGGGGGTGGGGTTGGGGGGGCGCGTGGTGGTTTGTGTAGAGCAAGCAGAGACATTCTGTGATCTCCTGCGCTCGTCTCACCTCAGATGTTCTCATGTTCATTTTCCTTCTGCTCTTGTTCATTCTACAGATTTTGCTCAAACACTGCTGACACTCCTGTGGTATAATTTCATTACATATCTGTGATCCATCAAAGATCATGGCTCCTGGCCGCCTTCCGCTCCTGACGATATCTAAGGTCCAACATTAGGTTTGCAAAATATCAAGACACAGTTACTAAAAGCCCTGCGCACAGACGAGCAGTACATGTGTGCGTGTGTGTTTGTTTGTGTTTGAGGGTGTGTGTGTGTGTGTGCGCGCGTGTGTGCTTGTTTGTGTTTGAGGGTGTGTGTGTGTGTGTGTGTGTGTGCTTGTTTGTGTTTGTGTGTTTACATGCACACTCACTGTTCAAGTCTCCAGCTTCTGCAAACTCCAGAAAGTCTGTCCAACCTTCTAAGCCCTGAAGATCTTATCCGCTGTTCATAAACCAAGTCTGAGCTTATGTGTATTGGCTCGGCCGCACCAATGAACAAGGATCCGCCCGACTCCTCGGGGGGTGGAAAGGGGCTTACAGACCAAACGACTGCAGCAAATGTTTACATGTGCAGGGAGAGTTGGGAAAGCAGGGGAAAAAAATAGTAGCATGATTGACACAAAAAATCTGAAAGCTTTGAACTCTCTCGTCTACCTGGCCTCCAGGAGCAGCTGCGTGCTTTCATTAGCAACCTGTAGCGTCCTCCTACACCCTTAACGACCCAGCACTTCAATCACACTCTCTATTCATCTCTCCCTGTTCCTAACCTCCCTCTCGGCCAATTTCTGCCCATTACTTTCGTTCTCTTTCAACATCTTTGTGTGTGTGTGTGTGTGTGTGTGTGTCCTTGTTTCTACAGTAGGTAGTGAAGCAGGTACATCCCCAAAGCAAAGCACACGCATGAGTTAAGAAAGCAGCTGAGCAACTGATGACTATTAATTCAGACACGAACGCAGTAAAAACGTCTGCAACAAAGGGGCAACAAGGGTAATGTATGCAAACTGACCTTCAAAAACACCACCCCCCAAACATCCGCTAACAGCCACCACGACAGGACTGAAACGCAGCAGTGTGGAGACGGGAAATATTTTAACCAAGGCGGCGGTAAATATTAACGAGTTTTTGGAGCAATTTATGCTCGCCAGGGGAATACGTGTCATTCACGTTGAAGAACGTGAGTCCAGAGCAGGTCTGTGTGCAACCATCCACTTGTTCGAGTCAGCAATAGAGAAGGGATGGGGGTGGGGTTCTCTCTCCGTCTCTCTCTCTTACAGCTAAGCATTAAAAACAGTGCAAAACAAATTCATCATCCCATTCCCAGGAAACAAAAACAGTCATAAATCAGGGAGAAAAATGAGGCGCCTTATCTGCCTAACTTCACAGCTAAGGCTGCTCGACTCTCCCGGGTCCCCGCGGAGGGTCTACCCCAAGGCTGTGCTAGCCCAGCCTCAAATAAAATATGGAGTAGATGCCTCCTCAAATGGTCCTGGGTCCGACACACCAGTCTCACCCCATTTACCTCAGGAGAGGAGCGAGCAGCACTCAGAGGAGCCACCTCCAGCCCGCAGAGTAAAACTAGGTAAGAGCAATAAGGAGAAATATATTTATACACATCTATGCATGATTTATAATGGTGCAACCCCATAGGCAGCTCTCGAGGGGACGTGCTAATAAAGCTGGACGGTGATTGGACGAGGGCCGTATGGCGGTTTGCGCATGGGAACCAATAAGAGTGTTTTAACCTCGTGACGAAACAGTCGAAATGAAGGAAAAAACAAAACCTTTTAAGATAAAATTAAGTGAATGAATACAATATTAAATCAATAAAAACATTTAAAATATATAATTTCTAACTATCCTAAAAACAAAGGCAAAACCAACTTTAGGATGAATTGAAGATTAAAACACCACACTGTAAGGGAATTGAATGATTCATGATCCATGTTCCAGTCTGAATTAAATGTCTCTCTCTAGGTAGACTAGTTGCCAGCCAGGCTGACCCCAGTTCTACTGTCATCTAAACTATCTGTTTGTCCTTCAGCATATAGACAACACCCTTCCTATCTGACGATCGGTCTGACTCAGATCCGAATGTAATCCAAACACCTTCTTAGTGGAGGCCATTTCTTGGTGTTTCACACCCCATTCTTAAGACCAATCATGTAGTTGTTGATTCCACCTTAGACCAATCACGTTACCCCACACCATCACTCTCTTCTTCCTACTCTATCTCTTTCTTCTATTTAAACGTCTATATTGTTAATAAACTTCAGAGCATCTTCTTCACACCTGTGTGTGTTGTGAATTTGTTCTCCGAGATCTCGTACCGAGGCATACTGAGGGCTGAGCTAATTTCTGGTCGAACCCTGAAGGTACTCTGTGTCAGTCGTACTGAACAGAGGCTGAAACCTAACACACACTCAATTCCTTAAAGAGCCATGAACAGTTCAGTCTTTTAGGAAGAAAACCTTGAGTTAAGCAGAGTAATAAGTCACTGTGCAGGAAAGGACATCCCACTGCGTTGCTGGGTTAAAAACCCTGCTTCTGATCATTGTGAGGGTCATTTATGTGAAGCTTTGGTCCACAGAGTAACAGAGCTCTCAAGAATTAAATGAGAGAGCGACTCCTGCAAAATACTCTAAAGAGTTTAAAGGTAATATGAGAATTGGTGACCCAAGCTACGAGAAGGGTAGACGATAGCAAGACCTTCCTGCCGTTCCTCCTGCTCAGAGGACGGAAAACAATTCTGCTGCCAGAGCTCATAAAGACCTGCGTTCCAACTTCAGTCCTCTTTCTGGAACTTCTGAAGGTTCATTTAATCTAGCATGGAAATCACAGAGAAGATCAGACTGTGTGTACACCAAGATCTCCAACTTCAGCTCCTTTATAACTTTTTCCCCCCACCTAAGACTTTATAGATCAGTAACAACATAGCTGACAGAATAGAAAAGAATGGGGAACAAAAGATTCTACAGGCCTATTTGACGTAAACCGGAGGGAAGATTCACCAATTAGAACAAGCCATTCTAACTGGGAAAATAAGTGAGACACTCATTCAATCGTCTTTTAAGTTTTTTGAAATAAAGCGGTTCAGTCATAGCTAGAGCAGGAAAAATAAGGTACAGACCAATACCCAGGTTTGATCACCCAGGAGCACGAACAACACAATACTGATGAATGTTAAAAGAAGGGCTAAAAGATCAAATCCACATACAGGGACTAGAGCAGCTACAGTTACGAGGATTTTGACCGACACTGTGGTCACTATTTATAACTGCAATTGTTCTGTGCTCTAAAGAAATGCATGGGATTTGTCACGAACACTGATAATCACACACTTCACACACTTAGTGGGAAATCCGATGTTGGTCAGTGCTTTCCGCGTGTTCAAGTGATGTTTCTGTGATTCATAAAGACCTGCTCTTTATCTGGATGGTGCCGTTTATGAGCAGAAATGCATAATTTTGCAACAGCAGTCAAAAGTTACACATGAACACACTCACACACTCTCTCCGTCTCTGTCTCTCTCTCTCACACATCTCTAGTACAAAGCTCATCTACCATTTTGCCACTGTGATCAGTGGCTTGTGAAGCCTGCAGGGGAAAATCAAAAGCACTAATGACCTGAGACCAACGGAAAAATGTAACAAATTATTCAACTACATGGCATTAAATCAAAGCCTTACCCATGCAATGAGCTCAAGCTACTGCAGACATGCATGCTTCAAAGTTTATGCCTTCATCTGTGTGAGGGTGTGTGTGTGTGTATGCTGGTACAAGAAAAAACTTAATCAGGAAGACAAAGCTAACTCCAATCTAATAGCACAAATGCCCAGTTCACTGTTCTGCTTCCCGTGTAGATGGGAAGCAGATGTTTAGTTCATCTTGCAGTCTTTTCCTCACTGATGGAACACAGGTTGTTAGATCATCTTACAGTCTTTCTACTGCTGTCAACACGCACAAGACCTGCACAGTGGACAAGCCGCACTCCTGAGCACATACTCTGCTTGGCTGCATATTCGAACAGCCAAACTGTTAGAACTGCCGTCCAAGTGTGTGAAGTAACTACACATGGCGGCAGAAAGCCCCTGCTAAGCCTGCAGCTCAGTGAATGAAACACCCTCCATCTTGACACCATCTGAGAAACGACAGACAAACACAGAATGAAAGCAGGAGGCGGGAAGGCAGGTTGGACGTGGTTCGGCGTGCCCTGCACTAGGAAGCTGGTGCTGGAAGTGATTTGGACAGGTTTCTCATAGACGAGAAATCAATACCAGTTCTACCATGCGTGCGCACACACACACACACACACACACACACACACACACACACACACACACACACACACACACACACACACACA
>JAOXYF010000025.1:8481543-8498081 GCA_028565775.1 Sternarchorhynchus goeldii | reverse complement strand
CACACACACACACACACACACACACACACACACACACACACACACACACACACACACACACACACACACACACGAGTTCTTCTCGCTCCAGCCAACTGGGAAGAGATACCAAAGCATTCGTGCTCTTACAGCCATCGGTCTGCTCCCAGGGACGGACAACAAATATTTAGCAAATGTCATACTCAATTTAACAATACTGTGTTTTTAAATGATTGTCCTGGTTGTTACCTCAGTGACTGTGGTATGTCCTAAGCATATCTGGTCAATTTTCTCTATATGGTTCATCCTTTGCACTTCCACCCACTCAGTGTCGCACTGGTCGGTGTGGGCCTATATGCTATCTGTATTTCATATTTATTGTTTACATTATGCTCTTGTTTAGTGCTGCACCATGGTCCTAGAGGAGCTGTATTTCACTTCCCTGTCTATCTGTATAGACCTGAAGTGACAATAAAAACCCTCTTGAACTCTTGAACTTTCCAAGCATGGACAACTTATTCTCTTTGTGGAATCTTATAAATCTCGCATCTTATATAATCCACCTTTAAAAAAAAAAGAATCAATTACTGCTGCATTAACACACACACACACACACACACACACACACACACACACACACAAAAGCAAAAAAAAAAAAAAAGCCAATATATGCAAAGATTCCATCTCATGAACTGCATGGACTTTCTTCCTTGGCAAAAGATTGTTGGCACCGTGTTAGTGAGCAGACAAGAAACATCAGAACAAGAAATTCTATTTCAGAGAAAGCTGGCACCGTTTTAATGCATGCACGTACTTTAATATTGTAAAAGTTCACCGCCACCTTCAGCAAAAATGGATCTCTTATAGAACTAGTCTTTTCTGAAAATCATTACTGCCACACAATTCCAGGGTAAAAAGCCCTGGTTCTCAGCAGAACCTTTCAAAGTATTACAGAGTCAGGGTTTCTGATGCTCATTCCTGCTAATGGTTTTTAGCATCTGAGGAGGCGCGCAGGTATGTGCTGGCCGAGCAGGTGGTCGAGCACCTCTGTCGTGCTCTGACTCTTCCTGGAAAAGCTTCACACTGAAGTGCACCTGCAGTTCACAAGACAAAACGCACCACTTAACACCAGTGTGGTGCGCACCACCTTCACCACTACCACCTTTACCACTACCACCTTCACCACTACCACCACCCGCTCAGAAACTGGCCAGTAAAGGGGGGGGGGGGGGAACGCACACACACGCACACGTGCTCATGCATGTCATTTTCAAAACATTAAGGAACAATTTTTAGAAAGAGTAGGTTAGGTGAACTGTACATCCCTCCAAGTATATCAAAATATCAAAACCCATACAAAAAATAAACAGCCTCACACACATTCAGACATCCAGGAGATTTTGGGGAGGGGTAGTTGACAGTTTGTCAGATTGTGCACATGCACTCACACACACACACACACACACACACACACACACACACACACAAGCCTGACAAGTTGAGATCTTTTTTTTGACATGTCTACTGAGAGCTTTAGCTCACTTTTCACTGCTGTGCTAACAAGACTCCCATTTCCGACATACCACCCCTTCCTTTGAGATGGAGAGCCCGGAGAGTCACTCAGCCACTGTGTCATGCTCCAGTATAGGAAACGCATGTAGCTCTCCTCATATTGCCCCCAGCAGGGTGTTCCCACACGGGCATGCACAACCAATTATCTCTCATTGTTGTGCACAACAGAGCACGGGGATCCACTCCCGGAGTCGTGTGGAGATGGCGCTGAGCGGCCCAAACAGGACCTGCTTACGCTCAAGAGTATCGCTGCTAACGAGGAGACACTCGAATCTACACGTCAACAACTTTTGCATTTAAGAGCGTAGATGTTTTCTGAATATTAATATGAACCTCTTTTAGATGCCAGCTCTGTGTATTTTATGAAATACATCAGTAAAGAGGAGCAGTAAATCTGTAAAGACTCAGAGAAATAACGTGATCAATATCATGAAAAATGATCAATTCTGCAAAACATACATCAGAAAAACAGAAACTCTCTGCTACAACATTAGCAGTTAATTAAGAAAAAATATTTTCATGCACATGACCCACCATAAAAAAAAAATAAATAAAATCAACATTCCTAAGCATTATAAAAACGTATTTAAAAGAAGGTGAATCTTTTTAAATACGCCACTACGAGAAAAAGAAAAGAAAACAAGGTATAAAAAGCAGACAATTTATGCTACACAACAGCTTCACACATTCATGCATTCCTTGGAGACTTGGTGTGAGCAGTCAAGGCAAAAGATACAGGAATACTCGAATAGGGTCACCTCGACCCCACACGACCTCTCTGAATCAAAACAGAAAGAAAAAAAAAAAAGTCTATATATTCGCTGAAGGCCATTTAATATAAAGCAGATTTTTCCTTGGTTTAAAAAAGTAGATGCCATAAATTTTTGCCCAATAGAGCAACCAGCCAACTTCAATGAAGGACCGATACATTTATGATACATTTATTGATACATTTATGAAGAATTTTCTGTGATGGAAGCAAAGGAGTTGAATAAGTGAAGAAGCTTCTTAAATAGTTTAAAGGACATCCACTGAACAATTCGAACATTGCGGAAATCAAAAGAAATGTCCTTCTTTACTGACTCAAGCTCTGGGGACTGATCAGCCGTCAGGAGCAGAACCTCTACGTCAGACACCACACTTCCAGAGGTTCCTTTAGTGGTCCGGTTGAACCAGGCTCTTTAAATGGTGATGATCTTCCAGCTGGATCATCAGATAGAGCACTGCACATCCATCACACAACATGTTCATTGTCATGCAAACCTTGAGTCGTTAACCCACTCTCCATTACCATGCCTACTGTGTAATTATGAGATAAAGAATTTATCGGAAGTGCTGAAATGCAAAATGAGGAGGAGGAGGGTAGGAGGAGGGTAGGAGGAGGGTGGGAGGAGGGTGGGAGGAGAGTGGGAGTCGCCCCTCCAACCACCACCATTAAAGTAATTGGCTTGCAAACACTGCCTCTCCACAGCAACAGACACACAACTAAACGAGGACTGAACAAGAGCCACGGCCTTGTGAAATACAAGACAGAATTACCGGAAATCAACTTATTAGTGTGTGAAGCAAAGGCAAAAGGTGTGAGCTGTACTTTCTGAAAAGAGACACAGCAATACGTTGAACAGGCAGAAAGTAGAGAGAGAGAGAAGGAGAGAGAGAGAGAGAGAGAGAGAGAGAGAAAGAGAGAGAGAGAGAGAGAAGGACAGAGAGAGAGAGAGAGAGAGCTTAACCGTTCATTTCAGGCAGCTGGAGACCAGAAAATGAAATAAATCTGGTGGCATAAAAGATTGTAAGCAGTGGGGGGAAGCTTTGAACTGAGTAAGAACTTCATCATTTCGTGTAACTGCAGATACACGGTGCTCAAAAAGCCTTTCATTGTGATGAGAATTTCACATTTATCCTACAATTATCCCCTACAAGTCATGAAGGGGTGGGTTAACGCAGAAAAACACTCATTTGCTGCAAAGGAACATTGAGCTATTTTAACACCTTTTTTCTCTTCCAGGGAGGGAAATGCAACATCTACAATTACTCAGTCACATACAGAAGAGAAAGTGTTTCCATCAGCATCGTGAAGTCAACAGGTGTTGGGCAGCTAACGCATTTTAAATGTGAAAATAGTACTGATGTACACAAGTCTCAGATGAAACTCACATGTGTTCCTTTAACGAAGGGAGACAGCTGAGGTATTTTATATTAAAAAAAACCTATTTCATTTTTGTTACAAAACCTGATTTTAAAAACTTACATCATTCACAAACAACAACATAGACTTATTAGCACTTCAATCACTCACAGCCTTTTAAGATTTAAAAAAAAAGACAAAATTATCTGTTTTTCTTGTTTGATACCACTTCTGTTTAAATGAATTAAAATGAACTTAAAAACAAAAAGACACACGGAGAAGGAGGAGGAGAAGAGAGCCGGTATAGTTATTAAACGCAGATTTGGCATTAGCACGGCTGCATCTAAAACTGATTTAAAAACAGATTTGGAATTAGCATAGCTGCATTTAAACCTGCAGGTGTGCAAATGTTACTGAGGTCTTAAGTGACAGAACTAAAGACTTCCCTAGATGAAGACTATTCTAGTGGATTTGCAGCTCCGCCCTTAATCACAATATCCAATCAGACTTCAAAACCAGGGCCATGCACCCACTGCCTGCCAGTCACGGCTGTGTTCCACGACTCCAGGAATGAAGATGAAAGAGAGAAAAATAAAATACACTTCTGACAATCAGGAAGAGTAAACCTTCTGTGCGACTCTAGCATATGCGTCTTCGTTTTCTCCTGACACTGACTCATAAATGACTCAGCTGGTCTCGATTTTATTTTTCCAGACCATTTTGCAGAAATCTTCTACCCTTGAGATACTGGTGGTAAACTAATAGCATGCCATGAAATTACATGCTCAGAGTGGGATCTAAAAGGCCCCTAATCTGCCAAGTTATTCATCAGTTCAAAGCACGAATTTGTGTGTATGTATGAAGTTGAAAGGGAAAACTTAATTAGGGAGGCAGATGGTCTCCCAGTGAGTGTGGAATAACTTTCTTAAGGTGTTAATATTTGACTAACGGTGTTGTGAGATTAGCATTCCTTGATCAGAGAATGATCCTGAATTCCACTAATGAAATTATTAGCACATTAAATATGTAGTTATATTGTTATTCTTATTTGACTGATATAATCACAAAGAAGGAACCTTTTCAGTTTAACTTGGTACTTTAGCACCAAGATTTGATAAGATTGTGTCTGAACAAACTAAACTCCGAGACTGAAGCGAAGCACTTTCTGCTCGTTCATCGTTAGAGAGCTTAAGCTATGAGGGTTAAATGGATACTGGCTTTGGAAAGTGGGGCTCACGATTTAATGCAACGATTTACCCGACTGTAAAAATGATGGCCATCAAGAAATGAAGATTTACCCCTATGACATTCTAGGAGACAGGGCAGAACTTACTCAGGGGGAAACTAGATCTTCCTCAACATTAACTTGGACACAAGCCCTACATGCGCACACTTCCGAAGGAAGCTCAACGGTATGGAGCAAGCAGGGCCCACCGTGACCTGATTACCTGCACAAAGACATCACGAAAATGGACCATCCCAGGGGCAGGGGCAGAGAAGATCCAGCATGGAAATACCCTTGAACAGAGCTTGAGGGGGGAGAGCAAGGTGCTCTCAGTGCCAGACAGCCACTATACGCCATACTGCTGGCATTAAGCACTGGCCCATAAATAGACCAATGGAAACTATTATGAACGAAATGTATCTGGTTTACAGTACAGGCAAATAGAAAAATAAGTGCATAAAACGAAGAGCGTGTTTACCTCGGGGGCTACCAATCACAAAGTTGCAAAAAAGACTGATCAACACTTTCCCCCAGGCTATTTAAGTGCACTGGTTTGATTAGTTTATAAGGTTTGGACAGTTAACACTTACACACTATTCCTGAAAAGTGGAAACGAAGTGCACTTCCAGAAGGCTGTTCCAAAACCCCGAGGATGTGTTTAAAAGGGGGGGAGAGAAAATGTACACCTGATGCTCGGTGGGTAGTTGAATACTGCCTGCTTCTTTATACGAGTTTGCTCAGACATGCCCTGCTTTTGAAACTCCAAAAAATACCCACCTGGCAAAGAGACTAAAAGTTTACAACTTGAAAAGACGTTTGGTATACAGAACCCAAACAGCAAGGACGTGTTGGAGCCAGGCCATGTTTTATCCAGGCTGCAAGAGAACAGTGCCTCTGCAGAAACGAGAGCGTTACCATCTGTGAGCCAGCGATGGATCAAGTAGCAGGGTCTCAATAATACAGACGAAAAGCCCCGCTGAACTCTAGAATGTTCTTCATTGGTCACTTCATATCCCTGACCGTGTAAGCTTACCCTTTCCCTCCCAAAGCAAATTAGTTTTTGGGACCTCCTCCGGTGTCAGGGTGGTGTAGGGTTTAGACAAGTAAATGCGGTTTTGATTGCTTGGTGTCATCCAACAGCGACCCTCCAGTGTCCTGCTGGCTAAGAGAATTAAGAGGCGAGCAGAATGACCCAGTGTCCAGCGAGGCGCCAAGAAACAGACCCAAGTTTAGCCTAACAACACACTCCAATCTGGCACCTGCCGGGTTTTCACTGAGAACGAGAAACAAGGAGTGTGGCTGCTGCCGGACGCCCCGCGACTCTGCTGACGTTTACGCTAAACACGAGGGCAGGACCGCAGCCGTGATGACCACCAGGTTTCCTCGCGACCGTGGAGAATGTCGTCCGTGCCCCTTACCTGCGTGGCTTTATGATTAACGTCGAGGTTGCCCTGGATGACGTTCCTCAAAGACACTGCTGCAGCAAGAACGTGACAGAATGGGCCCTGCTGCCTGGTCGCTTCGCGTACGAACCGCTTTGTGGGAGCCGCTTTTGTACGGACCACAGAGAGCATCAAGCTGAGTCGTACTGGGGTCAGAAACAGGCAGGCACGTACCAGGGAGCAGGAAAAAGGTACATTGTACATTTCACGAAAGAGTAAATGACCAACTTCAGTTAGGCAAGGTGAGTAATACCACTGCATGGAATCTTTTAGCAACAGTGTGAAGAACGAGGTGCAAAACAGAAGAGGCACAAAATATCGTCTTGAGTTTTCACAATTATATATGTTTCAACCAGGGGAAACTATAAGCAAAGCCACAAGCACCATTTTTTTAAAAAACTTTCCTCCACTCCATATTGGAAACTCATCACAATGGAATGGCAGTAATAGTTTCAGCATGGCTGATGAGAGTGCAGTGTGCATTGTTAGCTTACTGCACCGAGCGCATACAAACTCACTGCCAATTAACTACAGACAGAGTGAGACTCACTGGCCTGCAGAACGCTTCATAGTAATGCAACTAATTGGGATGTTCTTGTGGAAAAGGGGTTATAGGGAGGAAACCATTGACAAAGGTTTCAAATTAAAAATGAATTCTCAAGCCAGGCAGCAGTTCTGCGACAGGCATTAAAAAGTTTAAGTGTAAACTATGGGCCGGGGGGGGGGGGGGTCTGGTTCTACGTCTTCCACTAAATCACTTTGAAACATGGTGTTGGGTCATTTAGCTAAAGAGCTATCAGAGGATCAAACCCATGGCCATGTCATTCCCCAACCACAATGAAACGCTCGCCCTCGCTCTCTCTCTCCCCTTTATATCAAAGGTCTCTCTAGCAATGGAGAGACAAATGGCCAGCTTTAGCAAGTGTACGACTGCTCAAGAGAGGGAATCATACAAATGCGAGAAGTCAAATCTTGTTCAGCTCGTCTTACAGCAGAGACGCTGGTGTGCGACAAGCACGCCGAGTCTGCCTACCAGCAGGCAGGCTTAGCGTTAAAGGAGCAATACGTCATTTTACCTATAAAAAGTACTAATCAATATTTTACCTATAAAAAGTACTAATCAATATTTTACCTATAAAAAGTACTAATCAATATTTGCGAAAGTAATCTATTCTTTTTGTTTATTTATTTAACCTTTTTTTTCCCCTATCAAGTGCTGCTCACATGAGATGAAGAATCGACTCGCTTTGTAGTCCTCAAATGAACTAGTTTATATTCCATAGAGCAGGAACCCCACATGGAGGTGGCCAAGTTTTTAATCAGGTTTAATCAGAATGTCATGGAAACATCCATGCCATTAGCTGCCCGGTACAAAAGCTGTTTCATAATGTTAAGAAGAATCGTTACAAATGACTTATTGCTCCTTTAAGGGACCATGCTGCATCTAACCTACTAGAAGGTGCATTCCTCCCCGACAGCAGAGGCACCCAACAAAAACCATTAATAAATCAGGCTGTCAGGGAAAGTATAACCCTCAGACACAAAGCCCTGCAGGTGTGTGACCAAGAGAACAGCTGTATGGACGTGGCACTAGTCTCAGAAATAGCGCTCTATGCTCCAGGCTTGCAGGCAATCATTCACCAGGTGTTTCACCTGCCCACCGTATCCATCTTCATCACTGGCACCAGGTACGGAGCAGGAGTCGCGCTGCCTGCCAGCTCCTAGCAGACGGAGGGGTTTCAATCAGCACCCACATCTCATCTGTCATTGTCCGTCATTATTTGCTCTTGGCTTTGGTGTTTGACAATAAAACTGAGAATCCAGGTGACCAAGTGTCAGATCTCATCATTTGTTATTACTTTTCGCTAAAACTCACAAGCAATTTTTTGTGTGTGTGTGGATAAACTTTATTTCAGTTTCATCAGTACAGCACCTGATTCGCCTCTCTACACCTACAACTAGTTTGTAAAAGCTCAGCTCTACTTATCGTTCGTACAGAGGAAAGTGTGGAGCAGAAGATGAGCCTATTTTCCTGACAAAGTGCTGTTCATCTCAGCATTAGCCGTCAAGCGCTTATTCGCGCAGAACTGTGCTTCTGGACATGGTATGAGGTTATTTAGCAAAACACAGACGAACGGAGGTGCCTGATGACCCCTGTGAAAAACCAGCAATGTTGTGGTTTCTGGTATAAAGTGAGTGGGCTGGGTCTTATGTGAAACTAATGGTTTGGCACAGGATATCTGACATCTTATCTTGCATATAATTACAACACGCATAAAAACAAATCCAAAATGTTCATTTTAAGAAGACTCAAGTTTTACAGTGATAGCCGGATGCAATTTTAATATTTTAAGTTGTGGAGAGACAATCTGATCTGGCAGGTAGGAGTACATGCAGTCTCATCACACCCTTTCAGAGGAAAAAAGACCCCGGTTCAAACAGATGGGTTTGATCAGAAGACCGGAGTAGTGAGTAGGAGTATTGTATCCTGTCCATCAGATGAACAGAGGTGCAATGGGCCAATTAACACATTAATAAAGGAGAGGCCATTTCCGTCAGTGCTAAAAGCAAACACACAGGTATTTACATTACCTTTAGAGAAGTCCATGGATTTTATTTCCCTTGCAGACACAGGCATGTGCACACACTCCAAATCTCTGGTTATAAGCTTAAAATAAAGTCAGTTCTTTTAAGTCTGTTCTCTTCGAGGATTTCTCTCATCTCATAAACAGTGAGATCAAGGCGAAAAAAAACGGCCTCCTAAGCTAAATATAGTTATCATACATGCTTAATGAATACATTTTAATTCTGCAATCAAAATCTAAATACATGCAATCAATCCCAAAGTTGAGCATCAGCAAATGAAAACTGACAAATTTGCACAAGGCACGATCATCCCCGTGCTTCCCTGGACGTTAGTGAATGAAGCATTACACCAAGAGTACATGCCCGAGGTCAAAGTTGGAGGATTTCTGGTCAATGGAAGATCTTCTTGACTAGAAGATTAATCAAACAGGTAAAGCCACTTGTGTTTGGAGCTCCTATGTGCAAGTCCTATCCTCAGAGTAACACTGGGTCCCAGTGTTAGGACGAAACACGACGGCCCTCTTTATCTTTAACAAAACCTCAACCATAAGAAACCTCAAAGCAAAAGAAATTCTGCTCAGACTCAATCATCACCAAGGTCAAGATTTTGCTTTTCACATGAAAATCACTGAAGGAGGAAGAAAAACTGCTTTGAAACTGACCTTCACCATGAAGACTAACTGCACACACACACACACACACACACACACACACACACACACGCATCTTCTGGAGGCGGGATTATGTCTGAATCAATTGTGTATCTAATTGAAGGTTGGTAACACCCTATTCATACATTTGTTGCCATTTTATAGATCCATTGTTCGTTTGGCTCACCCACATGACTTCAAGACAAAGGCAGAGATAAATGTGTTAAAATGTTTCGTTCATAAGCAAAATGTCTCTCCAAATCTTGGAGAAAGTTGGTGAAAGGGGGGTGGGGGTGGTCATTCTTTAACTTAACCCATTTCATATGATCGCTGCATTATGCTAAAGGTCCACTAAAAGCTGCTATCGGTACCAGACAGTACTCCGATTGGACCGCTTCATTAATCTGTACTCGGGTCATGGAGAAGTGAGGGTGAGGCGTTCCAGAAGCTTCTATAATATCCTAATATCAAGTACACACTGAAGAGCAGGTCCACTTTTCACCTTCAGCAGTCCAGTTTCAGTCCTAGCTGTCATATATAAATCCTTTATAGAGGGACACTGAACTCTAGGTTTCTGACAGTTCATGGCAAGGGAAATCTACTTTCCACTCTTATGTTCAGACCATCCATTAAAATGTCCAATGATGTTTAGATTCAGTGAGTGAGAAGGCCACTGAAAGCATTTAAGTGTGACTCCTCTTAAATTTCATCTATAGTGTGTGAGGAGGGGCCTTGGATCTGGGAAGCACCTCATACACAGGCTTTCGTAAGACATGGCTGCAGAGAGGCTGACTAAATTCTGGTTGTTTTTAAAATCAACCGTTTTGTGGTAGTTAGCAGCTGTTCATAACGTTCCCTTATGACGAATGTCAGTTTGCAATTATTATGCATCTACGAGGCTGCATAGAATCCTCTCTGTTGGCCCTTTCACGCCAACAAGAAACCAGAACCGTTCCGGTTCACAAACCTAATTTGAAACCATTCATGCGTTTCCACAGGAAAAAAAACAGGTTGCGCAAGTCTAAAAGTTCGTTCCCGGCTGGAACCAAGGAACATCAGATAGCTCAGCGTGGGCGTGATTACGTGCAGTTATATGGTGAACTAGTGGGAGATTTGGCTAAGGCGGGGTCTGGCGCACAAAGAAGCAGGTAACAATCTGAAAAGAGACGGTACCTAGACTCGAAAGAAAAAGGAGTGTGCGGCGGAGACAGGCAAACAAACTTTGCAACAACACAACAACACAAACACTGGCAGGTAATTTGCGCTTCACCTTTGGTACTCCCATTCACTGCTGTGTGCACTGTACATTAGGGTGATCCAAGGCATGTATAAAATATATATATTTTTTTTTTTCTTTTCTCCCAATCCTCCATTTGATGCTACTACTGTAGAAAAGTATTTTTTTTTATCAAGATAAGTTGATCTTTGGGGTATCTGCTCAATCAAATAAAATCTATTGTAAATGTAGCTCTTACTAACGGAAGGTCAATTACTGTAAACAGTTTAGCTTTTTAGCTGTTTAGCTTTTGTTTGGTTTTGACTTACTGTAACCTCAGCATCCACTTTTTAGATTTTTATGCTTTGCTTTTAAATATTTCATTGCATCTGACATTTTGTTTTGCACACCAAGTGTTTTTGATGCGTGCCAATTGTATTAAATTACTAAACTATTCATAAAACATTTTGTTCACTTGACTGGGGTGTAGCTGGCAGTATCAAGGCTCTAAGCTTCGATGCAACATCGAGTAACACAGGGAGAATAAATGAAGCCTTTACTCTGGTGGAACAGTAACTTGGTAGAAATGTTCTCCATTTCATATCCATGAAATGATGTTGCAGGAGGTGTTCAGCACCACAGAGGGACCTTCCGGCATGTCTGACATCCAGCTTTTCAAGAGATTTAAAGCATTCAGGTGGAATATTGTCTTTACTGATTACAAGCCTGGTATTGATGTTCCAGTGATTGCAAGAGCTCTTGCTGATGTGCTGGATGAAACTAAAGCTTTCATCACTGATCAGCTAGAGATGAGCCACCAGCGAGATGATCGTGAGCCACCAGCGAGACGATCGTGAGCCACCAGCGAGACGATTGTGAGCTTCTTGAGCTTGCACTTATAATTGCTGAAGGAGTCCCAAGTCATGGTCTACAGTTCAAGAAGCCAGGAGCCATTCATCATTGATATACACTCTGAAAATTTATATTTTCAGACATTCTATTCAAGTTGACAGATCGTAAAGTTCATGGTTTGGGTGACTTCTGTGTATTTGGTGTAACCACTTACATTAAGTCATATTTTCTCTCTCGTAGTGCAGCACCTGCCAGTGACCTGCAACTGATGAAACGTCTGGTATCATCGGGATCACCAGCATCTCTCACTACTATACACTCCAAATCACTGATGTTAGAGAACATGAGACCCACATAACTCACTAAATCATGTGACCACTACAACAGTTTAGTTTATAATAAAATGGTTTGTTGTAGGTATCTGTACTTTTTTTTCCAATGTATGTATAAACCGGGAAAACTCGCTTATATGAGACACTTTGCTTATGTTGAGCATAGCCTAAATATTAATTAATTTTGAAAAATTTTCACCACACTTAATTCTAGCGGTAGATTAAACGAGGGTGGGAGGTTGGTTTTTTGAAAATGCTGGACCACCCTGCAGTACATGTACCTTAAAATATCCAAAACAAACCTTTAACCTGATGCAGAATCAAACAACCAAAGATACAAAGCAGAAAGTGCTTTCCTATATCAATAATACACATGCACCTGTAACAATCGGAATTCAACGTCTCTTGTAAAAGCAGGTATGGTACACCATTAGACATGTTCTGCTGGTAATCACTGGATCAGTGAGAGTGTCTTGAGTGGCTCTGTGCACATGTAGCGAGTGTCTGCTCATTAGATATACTAATCAGCTCATGGTGAGTCATCTTCTCCCATTACCACAAATTACCACTGTGTTCCTGAACACCCACTTGTAAATGTATTTTTTGTGTGTCATCACACTGCATAGACAGATACACAGGCAGGTATATGTACAGCTCTGCCGCTTTGTTTACTGATCTTAAGCTCTGACATCACACAGTCATCAGCTCCCCTGAACAAAGAGTGTGTTATTCTGCTCCATCACAGATCCTCCGGTTAGTCATTAGCCAACTGAAGCCCATGTGAACTGAAACTAAGCAAGAAAAACAGAATAAAAACACGTGCAGTGAAAATGGCACCCAATTCAAGGTGAAACTACACTACTTATAAGTGGGCTCCATAATGTTAATGGCAATGTGAACGTGAGCTTTATAAACGGGGAGAGGAAAAGAAAACTGTGCCAGAATCTATAGTTTCAATTATCTGGCCTAGATGGGAGGAGCAGATTTAACTGGAAAGGCTTCACAGAGAGGCTATTACTCGTGGAGAACACAGACGTGGGGTAAACAACCAGGCCTGAATGTCAAAAGGAAAGAGATGGAAAGAGCCCGAGACAGAGACATGCCAAGGAAGGAGGAGAGACGGAGATGCCTTCTTCAATTCAAAGGAGAGTCCATCCATCAGCCGGCTGAGATGGGGAAAGGAGACGTTTCGTGAGGATGAAGAAAACATTTGCAATGAACCCGTGAGCTCTAAAACTCCATTGTTTGTGGGTTTGCTTAAATCTTTTTGTGTGAAAGGATTTTCAAAAGTATATTTTATCTGGGCATTTTTTTCCTCTCTAAATGTCCCCGGGTTACAATGAAAACATATTTTGAACTTATTTATTTGTAGGAAACATTGCATATTTTATTATTTGACTGAAAATATTAAAACTAGCACCCCCTTGATCACTGAATGGACATTTATTAGAGTTTAAGAAATGCATTGATAAGATTTCTTATAAATATTCAGCAGTATTACTCATCAAAAGCCTTAACTCTTAATAGACCAAGAACAGTTTTAAAAGGTTTAGTTCTTCAGGGTAGCAAATCAATGTGACTGTTGATTTATTTGTTTGAAGAAACAGAAAAATGTTAGACAACCACCAATTTTATGCTTTTCTTTCCAAAATGCTGATTTTTATCCTCATGACTGCCCAGCGTATACGTGACCAGCACTTAAACGCCAGCAACAAAGAAGAAAAAGATTGATGGAAGAAGGGGGGGGGAGAAAAAAATCAACAAAAAAACACCACCACACAACAAGGACCAGGCACTCCAGATAGCGCTCACATAAATTGAATCATCCAAAAATCTCCAAGCACTCCAAAATAATTAAATTCCCAGAGGAGAGAACGGAGCAGCAGTATAATTAAACTCCCTCACTCTTGTTTCTCCGCTGTCTTTTGCAGTCACATGAGAGCACATAAGCAACTGATGGTAGGATTAGACTGGAGAATTAATTTCTCTTGGAGAGAGAGGAAAAAAAACCAAAAAACCATGGTTTTGAGCCACCTCTCCATGCTTTGCATGTAGATGTTCTGCTCTGTGGAGTCGAAACTGCCAGATTCTTTTTACATGCAAGATTATAACGCGCAGATGCTTATCAGTCTGTTCCTCCAACACACGGGGACTTCACTGATCAGGAAAATTATGTGACCTGCTTTCTCCTGTTTAAAAATAAACAAATAAATCTCAATGCAGTCCATACAGTTGTCATTCGACAAGCCTGAAAGCTCCCACTGCCCGAGGACATTCAGCAATAAGCAACACCTTTAGGACTACAAGCCCAAAACATCACCCCAAACATAGGCTGAGCATGCTCTATTAACCTTAACTAATGGTGAGGACAGGGCTCTGTGCCGCTGGGACCGGACAGGGGACAGGGGTCTTCAGACCTTTGCAAAAATGTAGACTAAACAGACAGATTATTTACCTGCTGAAACTGAACTAGTTTCATGCCATTCAACCAAGATGAGACACGGTAGTCAGTGGAAGCAAAACGCTTCCTGAAGCCACTTACAACCGTCAGCACAAACACTCCTGACTCCATAACTTCATGATACCTGATGTGAACAGTTTATTGGTGAGAACCAAGGGTTTCACCTTGCAGGGTCACTAACTAAAAAGCCCAGTTTTAAGTGTGAAAAGAAAATGGACTCTTTTGCATCTAGCAGTGGAAGCAGAACATGAGCACTTTGGAAGCATGATTAATTTGAATGTTTCTCATTTCTAGTTTAACTAATGTATGTTCAATATTAGGCTATTAAAACACACACACACACACACACACACACACACACACACACACACACACACACACACACACACACACACACACACACAGATACCCATCTCTCCTACTGTTATCCAATTCTGTGATAGGTAGGAGAAACGTAAGTGTTAATAACACTTATAATTTAATGGCACCATGGATCAAGAACACAGCCGTTCTTAAGACTCATCAGTGCAAAGCGAGTGGCTGTAATATTCGCCACCAGCTTTACTCTTTCGTAAGCCTCTCGAATCAATCCGGCACTTTAGAGAAACACTCCAGTAGCACTCCAGTGACTATTCCAGGTACTTCAAATACATTTTATTCAGGACTTGGAAAATTTTGTATTTTATCTCTCAAATGCTTTGTTTTATAGTTACACCAGCTGAAACTATAAATTCATTAGGTTTGGATGTGTGTAAGAAAGCTGAATTAAGGTGACAAAGTAATATACCAGTAAAAAATACACTATATTATACAATATGGTATACAATATTTCCAGGATCTAATCTGTTTGTCTGAATCAGTTTTAAACACCATTTTGAATTCTTCACCTTATTCAACCTAAAGTGTGACAAGGAAGTACAGGATAAATGAGTCTATGTAAAGTTCACCTGCCAAACCATCAGATGTTCATAAGCACTTAGTGCTTCCACACCCCCATTTCAACCTAGAATACAGAAACAAAAGACCCCCCCCTAAAATAGCACTAGTCTTCAAAGATAAGTACAGTCTTTAGCCTGTCAATGTCCTCATATGAGAGGTCTGTGGTTAGATATTTATATCATAGTACACCCACAAGGAGCACAAAACAGTCATATATACAAGGCTCCAAGAAACACACACACACACACACACACACACACACACACACACACACACACTCCCATGCCTCCCTCTAGTAAATCCCTGAAACCTCTCTTCAGTGTAGTTCATTATACATTGCCAAAAGTTATTTCTTACCCATTTCTCTGGCAGCCGCCCTTGATATACCAGCCATCAGCAACATCAGAGTGCCAGCTCACTCGCCCAAGAAGGCATTTGGAACAATGAAGTTAAAGCAGGCTGAGCTGACAGGACCCTGCCCGTATTTACCCCGAGCGATGGTGGTAAAACAGAACGATGCGGTAAAGGCAGGAGAGATGTGCTTCTTCTTCCCATATTTAGAATTTACGTTTCTACGGAAACACACAGCATCTTGTGACACATAAATACACTATTTGTATGTTGTGTGTTTTGTATACAGTTGTATGTCTGAGTGTGTAATACACCTGTTCAAAAGCCAACAATCTCTATTCTCTTATCTTTTGTGAAATGCAAAAAAAAAAAAAAGATAATGAACATATTTTAAGCCGTTTCCATAACACCCCGAGGAAGAGAAAACTGGATTGCAGTCAGCTGGTCGGGTGTGAACAATGAGGGGGGAAAACTGGCCAATAAAAATCTTCACAAATAATTTGTATTTTTAATTTTGTTGAATTTAGATTCATCATCTGATTCATGAGACTGTTTAAGCCATAAGGTCAACTATAAAATCAACTGGAGCAGCCTTTCTGTCTCCCTTCAACAGACCACATACATGGGAGATATACAGAGGATTTTGTGGAAGGCAAAAAGAAAAAAGTTACAGCTCACAGACATATGTGAGGGTTACAATTACTGCTCACAGACATATGTGAGGGTTACAATTACAGCTCACAGACATATGTGAGGGTTACAATTACTGCTCACAGACATATGTGAGGGCTACAGTTACAGCTCACAG
>JAOXYF010000025.1:8445211-8456777 GCA_028565775.1 Sternarchorhynchus goeldii | reverse complement strand
GACGGGTTTGCTGACTGTATAACCCAGGACAGCATATTGGAACCAGACGGGTTTGCTGACTGTATAACCCAGGACAGCATATTGGAACCAGACGGGTTTGCTGACTGTATAACCCAGGACAGTATATTGGAACCAGACGGGTTTGCTGACTGTATAACCCAGGACAATGTGTTCCGTGCTGCAGCCCAAATTCCAACACCTGCTAAGACTCTCATACCTAATAGGCTTAAACTGAACAGCCTCTGACTCATCGGAAGCCTCATCTGAAACATCTCACTTGGGTTTAAACAATGTTTCTAGAAGGCCTGGAGGATTATCATACGTTTTGTGAGGATTAAATAACTGTGTTGAGCAGAGAAAACACACAAAGCGTGTGAGGGAGCCAGCACACTCGCGCCTCATTACGACTCTGCACGCAGCCATTAGACACCTTTTTAACAGGCACACTAATAAAACGTCTCTCGTTCACGTATGCATCTACGGCATTCGCACACAATGCCACACATTAACGCGCATTACGAAACGCATGCACCTCTTTGTGTGCGCGCGCGCGCGCGCGTTTCTTTTAAGAAGCAGCGGCAGCAGTGAAGACGAGCCACTATCTAAACGCTGCGTGATGAGGTAACAAAACACGGCAGCGTCTACGTTTTCTTTTTGATCACCATTTTTCCTCTCGTAATGATGATGCCCTGCGCAATTTGTTTGTGAGAGGGAGCGAAAAAAAATAGAAAAGGCAGACGGTAAACAGCCATTAGTTTAATTAAGGGTGTGTTACGCTCATGACAAAATAAAGACCTGGAAAAAACCATAACAGCCCATTTCAAGTTAGAAGAGAAGAAAAGCTTGTGTGTTGTTTGATGTGATATTTTATCTGGAGAAAAAACCCAGCACAAATAACATTAATACTAAAGCACAAACACCCCGTCTTCACTACCCCTCTCATCCGTATTCCAATTGGTGCATCTTGCTCACACGGAGAGCAGAATTATAGCGAGATGGCTTGGGGTAAGATGTACCTGGGCACTAACATGATGCGGTTATGAAAGCTCTGTGGTGAGGATCAAAATGTTCCTCTTAATGGAAATGAGGGTTCCCTTCACAGCCTCCATTACATGGTTTTACAGTGCCACCTACTGGTCAGTGTCAGTACTTCTTTTCAAAACCGACGCTTGAGAGAAAATGACAGGATTAGTGTCAATCAGTTTTGCCCAGTATAAAAATATTAATGACGTTAATATAATGAGAGAGAGAGAAAAATACACCACTTCCTTCTGTAATATGCTGGCATCATGGCCTAAGGGTTAAGCATTATGATCAAAAACTATACCCCTGTACAGAGACAGCATCTCACGCAGACACATTAACAGAGCACAAGAGAGAACGCTTATACTACAACGACTGTATGCTCGTTAAAAAATAAATACATGGCTGGTTTAAAAATGGAGAGGCTGTTTAGCAAAATGCTGTAGGATTTGAGTAGGATTCCATTATTTTAGGGGATTTTTTTTTTACTTTTTACCTTAAGACGGTCAACTTCTAAATCTCCAGTAAAGATTTATCACACATGATTCATGTTTATTGTGAGGGCCCTGGGTTAGAGCAGCCAGGTGTGAGTTTATTGTGAGGGCCTAAGGGGGCGTAACCAAGGGGGCGCAACCAAGGGGGCGTAACCAAGGGGGCGTAACCAAGGGGGCGTAACCAAGGGGGCGTAACCAAGGGGGCGTAACCAAGGGGGCGTAATCTAATGGAAGAATGAGGTTGTAAGGCAGGAGTCTCAGTAAAGGGTTACTTTACATGAATCATGCCATTATCTGTACTACATTCATAAACATTATTTTTAAATGACCTATATTAAAGACACAGGTGTACATAAAATCCATCACTTCTCAACACTTAAGCTTCCGAACTGGACCAATGTTTCAATCTGAAAACATTATGAAAAAAATCCATTAAAAACTTAAAATGACATGACATGACAGAAGTGTGACATTACAGTTACTGATGCAATGATGCAATCACAAGTGTAACAGAAAATATACAGAAATAGACACACACACACAGGAAGAATATTCCAGGTGAGTTACAGCAGTGCACTGTAGTAAAAGAAACAGAGGTAGTCAAAATCACAGGGAAGTACAGAAGGTTTCCAGAGAAACAGGATGTTTCAGCAGAGCTGCTCAATACAAGAAAAGTGCTTTTAATATAGAGACAGAGAGAGAGAGAGAGAGACAGCGAGAGACAGACAGAGAGAGAGAGAGAGAGAGAGAGACAGCGAGACAGACAGACAGAGAGAGAGAGACAGACAGCGAGAGACAGACAGAGAGAGAGAGAGAGAGAGAGAGAGAGAGAGAGACAGCGAGAGACAGACGGAGAGAGAGAGAGAGAGAGAGAGAGAGTGAGACAGACAGACAGACAAACACAGGGGCACACACAAGCAGACAAACACACCCAGAGATACACACAGAGACATGCAGAGACAAACAGGCAAACACACACAGACACACTCGGGTACCCCGCTGGACTCTTAATTGGCCAGAATCTGGTAGAAGGCTGAGAATCCAAATCAGCAGCATTCATCAGAAGGATGAAATTTAGCCTGTTTAGAAATACACTCCATGGCTGTACTGGTATAGTCTTTATTAGTAAGTGAAATTACAAATACCATTGAAATAAGCCACACGAGTTTAAAGTGCCTGCAACCCTAATGTAAAAGGATTTACATTAGTGAACACGTGTTCATATTGCTATGGTGGCCACAAAAATGCAGACCAATGAATTATCATATAATAATATACTAGAAAATATGTTCTACTAATTTACATTCATTCCGCGTGTATCTGTATCACATTGTAAAAATGTTAACTGTCTGCATTAAAATCACAGATGAATAGAAAAAGCTGTTCAAAAAGATCTAGGATCATTCAAGCTGAGAGATCAATACAGGACAGCCGTGCCAAGCTGAGTGTATCAGCCAGGGCTTCCAGTCACTGTACCATGAACACAGAGCAGATGCTGTTCTTACAACATACAAGACAATAAAAAAGAAAAAGGGTTTCAAACCTGGATATACAATTACCACAAAAAAATACATGCAAAAAAAAAAACCATGCAAGATAAAAAGAATGTGATTGTTTGATCTGGTATCAATTCACAGGTCTGGCATTGGTACCGTGGCACTGAAATGCCAGTCTGTTAGATTTTGGCTCGTTGTCATTTCGTGCCAAAATGTGGTGAGGAGCACATTAAATAAAGAAGATCCAGCTGTCTAATCAAGGGAGGTCTTAGGACAACACTGTCACTCAGGAAAACAACCGGTTGTAGTTTACATGAAGAGATGGCAGCTTACAAGACTGGGATGGTGACATGGTGTAATTTAAAACTGTATTTCTGAAGTTCCTCCAACTGCTTTTTCCTAACTTGGCTCATCAGACCAGGCTGATCTAAGGAGAAGGGGAGGTTCAAACCAGTTCAACACAAACACCCTAAAGCGGAACCTTTCCACACCATGTGAAAAGAGAGACAGGCAGGCTGGAGTTTACCTGACGGGACGTTGTTTTTCTGCGTTATGCATTTGGTCTGGTTTCTCTCAGCATCAGGTACAGATGTCAAAAAGGCATCTAGTTATCACACAAAAATACTAATAATTCCACTAAAGCTTCCCGAGGTAGGCGTGGTAGTCCTTGCACACATACTGTGCAAAGGAAACTGGTTCACACTTCAGGAATTCTCCAAGACAAGAGTTCAGTTAGTGATAATGCCTTCTACAGCTCCCCGATTTTCCAGCTCAAACACCAGAAGACATTCCAGTGACTCATTAACAGTCTCTTACTGCCAAAAAAACCCCCAAACTTTCTCTCTACACCCAACACCACCCCCTTATGTTTTAGCCTCATTCACGCTCTGCCTTATAAAAACTCTGCATCATGACTGAGCTGCTTTGTCTCCAAGGCACTCTGGGTTATGGGCAAAATTAATCATCTGTGTAAGATTGGCCATTACACCACTGAAAGAGAATTAGCCTACGCCTGGGGCAGTAACTCGCATGATATGCCAAGTGCACTGAGAGAGAGAAAGAGAGAGAGAGAGAGAGAAAATGCCACCAGCACAGACACAGCATTCACCACTGCTACGAATCAAACAGAACCAAGAACAATAACCTCTTACTTCTAATGGAATCAACCTGCAGCAAACTGATTGAGCACATTACTGCAACTCCATTAGAGTTACGGAGAATTTTCGACATGAATTTTCAACACTGTAAAAGACATCCCACCACCACGCGCATGCATGCACACACACATACACACACACACACACACACACAAAACAGACAAGCAAACCACTTGTGTGATCTGGCAGGCATTTCAGCACACTGCTCCCACCCCAAGCAGGGAAGCAACCACACATTAGCCAATTTTAGACTTTGATTAGGATACAGTTAACATAAGATTCTCGTCCCAGATATGAGCAAAATAGTGGGAAGATTGAAAGCGTAGTGAATGAGTGTCATGTTTACTAGAGAATACCTACTGGAGCCTACAGTGAATCACAGAAAAACCAAAGGAGGGTAACAGTGAATCAGGGGCCAATTCTCCAGCATTCGTTTATTTCCACTCCATCATAAGGATTTAGCAGCCAAGGTAGTGAGTGAGGGGAAAGGTTCCTAGATAAACACCGTCGAGCTGTTCCCATTGACCTAATCCGATAACAGCTCCCGACACTTCATCTAATTTAACATCAGTGATCAACAGTTCTCAGGTCACCAGAAAAAGGTGAATTCTAATCTAGACAGGAGAATAGTTCTGGTAATTTAACCAAGCATTATATCTTGTAAACATATACACTTGTGATGATTAAGTAAACGAACGAAAAAAAATGTGCCCTACTAACCTTGTCAGTCAAAATTAAAAGACCCATTGACACCTTCTTAAAACCGCTTTAATATCATCATCATCATCATCATCAGTAACGTGGCATCTCTCTTCTAACTACTAGCTAATTCCACGATAAGGCGGACAAGCCAGAGCAATCGGCTATACAAAAGACTGAAACAGAGCAATTATTCTGTACCACACCTCAAGCTAGGATGACAGACATGATTTCATTTCACAAAAACAAGCCAAGCACTCACAAATTTAGCCTTCTTGTCTCCTTCCTCGTTTCCATGCGGTCCGAGCGACGAAGGTCCCAACATCTTCTTCCTTAACACTTTGCTCCCTCTTCCACGACCGTAAGAGTCGGAGCGCTGGTGAGACTTATCCATTACGCCTAGACAGCCAACAAGTAAATCTTATAACCTAGATAGTTTGGACAGGGTCTTCCTCTGTCTCTAGTTGTTCGTCAGAAGTAATCGATAAGATGTATTCGGTTCCGATATATCATTACTTACCGTTGGCTGTATAACCCAGCAAGGTTAGCCGGCTAGCTTGTTAGCTATAGACAGCTAACGATAATATAAATTTCGGACTTGGATCACTTTTATGTTCCTTTTTCCAAACTCACGCTCCTCTCGAAAGCAACGCCCGAGATACCGTGAACTGCAACAAACGCGGGGTGGGTTTTTACGAAGAAATAACAACTGTCAGACGTGAAACAAGGAGCAGCAAAAACCGAGAAGTAACTACCTGTCAAAAAAAAATCTGAAAATCCCGCCGTGTTCCTCGTGAGTGACGGCGCCTGAACAACCAATAAGGGACGGGAGATTGTACAGCCTTTGATGTCGTGAGAAATCCGAGGAATTTGATTGGTCGAGAAAGCGAGGGACGAACGGAGTTCAAAAAAAACGTCCAGCAGATAATGACAGTTTTTCTCGAGACGTGGAATGCAGTGAAGTCCAAAACGCGCAAACTCAGAGAAGTTTAACTGAGTCAGGGCTGATGTTAGAAGGACTTATAGGCCTCTTGCTGACATGTTAAACAGAAAACACTAAAATGGGAATCATATCGTGTTAAATTAGGCATAAACTGTTGCACTCATTGTTCAGCTATTAGTTATGAATTATAACCAAGTAAAATGTTTAATTGGTTAAATTAAATCTTGATTAGAGGACAACCATTCCAGGCCAAACATTCTTTCTGAGCCCTCAAAAAGACTCTTAACATTTTAATGATAACTGAAGCTTTCTGTTTGCGCCACTGTTGAGTTTTGAACCTTTCATATTGCACATAAATTAGTGCTTGAGCGCTAATGGCGCCCCCTTGTGGCCAATCTTGAGATTTCCGTAAGTGAACAAGTGAGTCAGCAGCATAACGTGAATCGTGAAAAAACGTGGAATAAAATCATACTAAAACATTATATAGTGTGTAAAACCAAACACAACACAAACAGAAATTATTAAAAAAGATACATCAGCCTATTCCCCTACCATTACATACACATTATAATAGTTTTGTAATGCATTGTGGTTATCGGAATAAATCTGCAATATTTATGCAATGTTTATCTTTTGTTTTGTCAGTAATACATAAATAAAGGCATCAGACTCGTGCATTTACTCTGCTGGTTGATTTCTGCAGAAACGTTCATATTTTGATGTAAGTGGTGGTTTCTGTCCTTAAGACAAATGGAAAATCACATTATAAAGAAGATAATGAACATCACAATATATTTATTCACCATTAACCATTTATCGCTGTACAAGCAATATAGATTCTGACAGCATATACTCTTTCTATCTTACAATATTCATGTACATAAATGTACACAATTTCAGAATATAAACTCATTTCAAAGTACAACATATATATTTCATTTCACAATGGAGCTTTTCCATGGATTCTTTGAGGCTGTGCATGTTGTAGTCTGTTCTCCTTTGTCAGGAGCACAGGTAACTGGAGAGGGTTCTGGCAGTACCACTTACAACAATGAAATGGAAGAAGCTTCTTTAATATCTCCTGGAGACACATAAATAAGTCTTTGGATCATGCATTGTCAGGCCACTCAGCATGTAATTCACATGATTGTCAGTTCAGAAGTCCATTGTTCTGATACAGCAGAATCTGAGGTGTTATTCCTCTTGTATAGCTATGTTATGGCACATAAAAAAAAAACAAAAATCATGTGCACTTCTAAACATGTCCACAAGGGGGAGTAATGTGCAAAACACTCTTTTCTTCCACACGAACCACCAGTGCATAATGATGTCAGTGAAATGTATTCACATATATGTACACAAACATGCACACATTCACTCGCTCACATATGCACATACACACAAATCCACACTGTGAAACCTGTTGTACACACATTTAAAACACGCATACAGAAAGACATGCTCGTACACATGCACGTTACATTTCAGTCTTCAACATTTCCACGACACACACGCACACCTGCACGCACACACACATACATACAGAGCTCAGCCCTGCAAACCTAATCTACACCTGTGATATAATCTGCATATTAAAACTGGAGGAGCGTGACTGTTTGGATAAGGGGCTTCCAGAGGAGAAGGGGCTCGCGGGGGAGAGGAGATCCTCGCTCCTCGTCGGCCGGGTGAGGTGCTCTTCCTGCAGGCTGATGGCAGACAGACAATGGGCTCTGTCTGCCACCAGGCTCCCGAGAGACAAGCTGTCTGTGGGTCCCGATGAGCCGTTGAAGCCCGTGACGTCCAAGGACTTACTGGAAGACGTGCTGCCGGTTCTGGGCAGGGAGCCAGCAAAGGCAAGCGTGCGGTGAGGGTCCAGGAACCTGTGAGCGGCACTGGGGCTCGGGCTGCTCTCCGCGGTGCTGAGGGCCACAGCTGGAGGTGGGGATGCGTGCCGCTGGTGGATCTGGCGCAGAGCGGCCCGGGCGTTGGACGCTACACCGGCTCGAGGTCGCGCCCCGGACTCCCAGGACGGCCGACCCCCCGCGGGCGTCGTCTTGCTGGGCTGACTGCAGCTGGACGCACCAGAGGAGAAACCCTCATCCGGATCGAAGGAATCCTCCCCACAACTCACACCGTCAGCATCTGGGGCAGAGAAAGAGGGGAAAGGAATCAAACCTATTCGGTCAGGGGTGCAAATCCATCCACACATATATGTGTGTGTGTGTGTGTGTGTGTGTGTGTGTGTGTGTGTATATGTATGTGTGTGTACCCTCTCGTTTCCAGCGCAGTCTGCGGATGGAGGCTGCAGTAATAGCTGTCTGTGACACTCGCTTGTTTGTGGGCGTGGCCTCAACCTCCAGAAGATTCCGTGTACCCTCTGATGGTCGTGATGGCAGTGAACGAATCATAGCATTCGCTAACTACAATTTCAGAAGGCAGACACATGTTTAGGTCTGTACCACAGTGTTCAGGAATATTTCATTTTAATTCTGCAAGCAGTAATGCCTTGATCTGAACATCTGTGTACAAGTCTGTGAAGAATATGCGTTTCAGATAAAAGTAAGTCTGCTGAACAATAAAATACCATGGCATGCAAAATATTTCATCCTCGTCAGGTGTCATTACTGTCACGTCTCATCACTGACAGGTGTCATCGTTGACAGGTGTCATCGTTGACAGGTGTCATCACTGACAGGTGTCATCACTGACAGGTGTCATCACTGACAGGTGTCATCACTGACAGGTGTCATCACTGACAGGTGTCAATATCTGTTGTATGAAGTGAAGCAGTTACCAGTAATGGCTGAGGATAAAGATCGAGTTGGGCTCTATACAAGATGTCCTCCAGAGCCTCTCTCCCAAGTCCCCACTGCCCATTGTAGCTGTGTTAAAGGTAAAATATCAGCAGGTGTTCTATATAAATCACACATTAAACATTCATCAGTCTTGTATACTTTACACTACTTTGCTTTTGGAGCCATGGACACAACAAAATAAAAGCCTTTTCTGGCCAGTTTTCCTGAAACTGTTTAAGTATGTAATTAATTTTGAGTTTATTTTGGCGCATCTACCAAGGGGAATTTGAACCAATCAACGTCCTTTGATTAAAAGCATTTGGCAAAATAAATAAAATATTTAGGAATGAAATCAAAGCCAACAAGCAGAACAGCACCAGCTGATCCAGACTCTTTTGAGAAAACATTACTGAATGCCCTGCTGCACCAGATGTAATTCACACCTTGCTCAGACAGGGGGCAGTGCTGAGTAGAAATGCAGAACTGCTTCTGCCGAACTGCTTCCACACCATAAGTTCCCAACTCAACTAACCAAACTATGGCACAAAAGTGGGATCCACTGCGAGGGTGGTGGGGCAGCAGTGAGAGTGGCAAAACTGTGCCCAGGCGGGAGGTGCATGGATGAGAGCTACGCTGGTGAACTCACATGGCGTGATAGACCGCACTCAGCATCTGCACCATGAACTCTGGGTCCAGACGCACACGGTGGCCCGCCTCCCTCCACAGCTTCTGCTGTTGCCGTGGGTAACCGCACACACACAGACTGAGAAATAAAGGTGGAGTTTTGATGACCGTGAGACGGAAACAGGGGAGGGGAAAACACAGGAAAGGGACGCCAACCTCACTAAGGACCATTACACACTTATTCATGGAATCATTAAGGACTTGTTTAAATATGCATCTGTACGGCAACATTGGGCAGCCTTGCTTCCTTGAACTCCAACTGCTCGATCATTTAGTGCAGGTGACCTCCTGCTGTAGCAGTGGGAACAGCAAACATCACAGACACAGACGGAGAGAAAGAAAAAAAGCAAGAAACCACGAAAAACGACAAACAACAGAAAAACATGAAGAAACAGAGGAAGACAGAGACGAGACAGGGACGTCACTGTGGAGAAGCACACGGAGGACGCAGAAGTGCAGAGGACGGTGTTACCGTGAGCTCATCCGACAGGCCGACTGGTGAGAGGAGGCAGGCATGTAGACCACGGCAGAATTATAACAGAGCATGAGAAAAGAGAGTACCTCGAACCTGGAGCACGCACACACACACACACACACACACACACACACACACACACACACACACACACACACACACACACACACACTGAGCTACAGGAGACGGAAGCTCAAACCTAGAGCAGCATAAACACACCCTGCTGTGAAAGGCACGGTCAGTAAAACATGTTCATGTTGCTGTCTCATGTCCAAGGATTCAAGTGCAGTAACAATAATTAATCTTTCAGGTCAACTAAAACAACACACTCCAGCCACAGTTTCCCACAAAACATGAACGCTACAATGAACTAAATGTGACACAGTATCATATCAGCCAAGTCTACACACAACTGTATCTGTATGTAGCAGTTGTAAAACTGGCTGGGTTACTTATAACTTATTTGAACAGCTCTGAAGGTGATCTTGTTACTGGTTACACATGTAACTGGACAACTGTTCAGTTGCTCTACAATGCCTCAGAGGTAACCATTTCTCAAAGAATCCGTTTCCAGGTGTCCAGCAATTTGACTTAATGTCCTGCACTGAACCAACGTTCTGCACTGATCCAATTCAAATCTGAGCTGAACAAAACCACAAATGTGTGGCCTGAAGAGAAGCTGGAACCAGCAACTCCCAAGACACAGAGCATGGCCAGATTGCTCAAGAAAAAGTCAAATAATAATAACAATCATAATTAAAAAAACTGATGGAGAATGCAATAGAACTAAATAGAAATTTGGCATTTTGGGGGGGGGGATTTTGGTAAAGAACTGTATTACATTGAGAAAAACCAAGCAAAATTCATGTACAAATATCTGGAACATTTCACGACTGTTAACTACTGATCACGTGGCAGTGGAAATTCAGGGCAAAGGGGCAGGAAGTGGGAACAGGACACAATTCACAGGGTGGGCAGGGAGCAGGAATTGGGAACAGGACACAGTTCACAGGGTATGAGGCCATCGGTCGTAGTGTTAATCAAGAACGACACTAAACAGAATCAATAATCAACAATGAACCAAACGGGCCGTGTGCCGTACCTGTTCTGGGAGGTGAAGGTCTCTCTCTGGGGCAGCAGGCCGCTGTACACCACCCTGATCAAGTCATGCTGGTTCAGCGCCCCTTCCGTGAGCGCCATGGTACCCAAACTGCACGGCTACAACATCACAGCACAACGCGGCAGGTCAGCACGGGCAGACCAAGGGCCCTCGTCTCTTCACCACTGCTCGTGTGAGCAGGTGATTAGGAGACGTGATTAAGGAAAAACCCAGACTGCAGGCATTCCCATGACAACACGTTCTATTGACAGTACTAGGATTATAAACTCAGATTCTCTGATAATTAGAGACCACAGAGAGCAATACAGAAATTGATACAACCACGCTGATGTCCCCAAGCTTTCACGTTGTGGAATTCCCTTCTTGTGGTTTTCACATCTTGTAGTAATTAACCTCAGCTGGAATACAGCAACTAACACTGGTAACTAAAACACTTTTAGACAATAAGACCAAGAATCATTACGCGTCTTCATTTCTGCACACAGAATGGTTGATTCCTGTTATTAATAATCCTACTGCTTCCCTGGGTATAAAAAAATAAAAAGTCTAGTGTCTAGAATCTAAAATGAAGAATGTAGAATGTAGAGCATAGAGTGTAGAATAAAGAATGTAGAATGTAGAGCATAGAGTGTAGAATAAAGAATGTAGAATGTAGAGCATAGAGTGTAGAATAAAGAATG
>JAOXYF010000025.1:8420962-8441629 GCA_028565775.1 Sternarchorhynchus goeldii | reverse complement strand
GAGTGTGTTTATGGGGATTTTTGACCATTCTTCCAGAAGCGCATTTGTGAGGTCACATACTGACGTTGGACGAGAAGACCTGGCTCTCAGTCTCCGCTCTAATTCATCCCAAAGGTGTTCTATTGGGTTGAGGTCAGGACTCAGTTGTGCAGGCCAGTCAAGTTCATCCTCACCAGACTCCTCACTATCCATGTCTTTATGGACCTTGCTTTGTGCACTGGTGCACAGTCATTTGGATAGCTGAGCAAATACTTTTGGCAATATAGTGTATATAGTCTAGAATGTAAAATGTAGAATGTATAGTCTAGAATGTAGTGTTTTCTGGAGGTAAAAACAAGTGCTGAGTAAGATCAAAAGCCAACAGCCGGCATAGGGGAATAGTAGGTTTCAGGGATCTCTACCACAGAAGCCTGAGCTTCTACATGAACTTTTAGAACCAGTAGAACCACTTTAACTCCTTCAAAAATCATGTGTATTTAGCACAAGAACCTCCTGAGGTTTCAAAGAAAAACTTTTTTTAACTAAAGCACTCCCATCATATTTACCAAATCTATAAAACAGCTTTGGCGGTGAGTTCCCATTACATGCAAAATGAAACCAACACCACATTTCATATAGATTAGGAAAAACTGGATTCTTTTATATAGATTAGGAAAAACTGGTTTCTTTACTAAATTTAAGCTTGTATTGATCCAACACCTCTGCATCCCAGTTTTTCTGTATTAGAGTGGAATATTAACACAGGAAACTGTGTTTGTGTGAGCATTTACCTCATGGTATATAGAAGGCTTGGAGAGAGAGGGTACAGTGAAGGACAAGACCTTACTGTCCCCTTTACTGTCCACGATCTCCTGTAGATCAGGATGAAAGAGGACAGGTTGAAGAGCCAGAAAGAGCTTGTTGGCACAGGCAGACCCCAGACGTCTCACAGGCAGACCCCAGACGTCTCACTGGCTCACCAGGTTATAAATGCCAAGTAGCAGGGCCTCAACACAGCCGTTGCGATGGCGCTCCCTGCTGGTCACGTGGCGCAGGTACACCCAGATCAGTTCAGGCAGGAACTGTAGGGTGAAGCGGCGCAGGTCCACCACAGGGCTGCGGTAAAGCTCGAACAGCTGGTGGCACACGGGGGCGAGCAGCTGCGGAGAACCGAACATCAAAGGGACCAGCCGAGTTAGAGACAAACAGCCAAGTGACAGCCTGAGTTAGCAGCAGACTGAGAAATAAGAGGGAGAGAGAGAGAGAGAGGGCTAAACGAAACTGAGCGAGAAGGTTCCCTGTGGAACAAGCGCAACTGCTAGGAGCCGGGACACTTTCAGAACAGAGAAACGAGCCTGAAGCTGCTAAAAACCAGCGCGACTGCTAACAGGGGTAAAGGACACAAGCTCAAGCCCAGAGGAAGCGGAGGCCTACCTCACTGCTGGGCTGCTCCTGGATCACGGCATACAGAGCTGGCACGAGGCCCTTCTGCAGACGGAGGCGGCATGAATACCCGGGGATGAGATCATCAGGTAATGCCTGAAAGGGAAGAAGAGCTCTCTCAGACTCATACAGGATCTACAGATAGGTTTTCAGGCCCTGATAGTTACATTGTTACATTTGCATTGTTACAAATGTTACATTTACATTTTATCCAGTAATGAACTGGAAATTATATACAAAATGTTACACAATGTTAATGTTTATGTGCCTTTGTAGAAGAGCAGAGAGAATGATGTAAATTACAAAGTATCAAAGTTTGATACCTTGAATTCTGAAAGCCATTCCTCCACCACACCGCGCTCTGGACAGAGCATGGTCCACCTTAAACAAAGATAAACAAAGATAAAGAGTGTTAAGACTGAGCTAAAGCCACGGTCCACCTTAAACAAAGAGAGTGTTAAGACTGAGCTAAAGCCACGGTCCACCTTAAACAAACAGAGTGTTAAGACTGAGCTAAAGCCACGGTCCACCATAAACAAAGAGAGTAAACACTGAGCAGAAGCCACGGTCCACCTTAAACAAAGAGTGTTAAGACTGAGCTAAAGCCACGGTCCACCATAAACAAAGAGAGTAAATACTGAGCAGAAGCCACGGTCCACCTTAAACAAAGAGAGTTAACACTGAGCAGAAGCCATGCATTGACACTTGATACACACTGCAGTGGGTCAGAACGCTGGTTAAAGTCTCCATTTGCAGCCAACGTTAATATGCAATTTGCATCTGGATAACAATATCTGGTTAATGAACACCCTGATCCCATCCTTGTGTTTACACCTGCTTTTTACAATCATTATGGCCTGCAGTATAATTGAAAAAATCATTTTTTCAGCACAGTATGCAAATATGTGGAGGTGTGTGAGACCAGGTGTCTCTCACTCAACCACGTAAGGTGAACTTGTGGCATTGTGACGTTCCTGATGTCTTTCTCCTTAGTGTGAACTCAAGGTACAGACTTTGTTTACACCTTCCTAAGAGCCCAAGCACAACGCAAGCCAGACCACTGATGGAATCATACTCCCATCGCAACGTGTGCTTTATATTTTGCATTAGCCCACACATTTCCCAATCCTGACTAAAGATTTACATCCGAATCATATTTTAAAGCAAAGCATATACATATGGACCTTTCAAAATCCCAGGGTGAGAGGGTAAAAGTAAAATGAGACTAACAGTTTTAAAAAGCAAAGTATGAAACATGCAGACAAGCGTCTTCTTCAAGAAAATCGTAATGGCCCACATTCTAGAATGTCTTTAATGTTCCGTGTCTTGAACTTTCTAGAATGTATTTAATGTTCTATGTGTTTAACGTGCTATAATGTCTTTTCTCACCTTCGCTCACTTTGGCTTCAGTAGTGTTGCAGAAGGAAGATCACATTCTGACTCTCCGGCATGTCTGCTAACGTACCAGTCACTGGTCCAACAGCCTGAGGAGAAAGAACAAAGAACTGCTTCTTAGCAAACTCCACCAGCCTTCCAGTAACTACAGTTACCTGCCTTACAGTTATTACCGCTCGTGTGTGTGTGTGTGTGTGTGTGTGTGTGTCTCATCAGCCACCAAATCAGGTCAAGATTGTATGAGGGAATGCTACATACTGTTCCCATGTGTTTCAAAGTATTTCAAAGTGATCTGTCCTAATTAAGAGATCCCAGCCTGCGATTAGAGATGCAAAGACCACTGCTACACACTGACGTTTGCTTTAGCACTTTAAGTTCATTACTGCAGCTCTAAAACTGAACACAATGCAAAAGTGATTTAAAAAAAACAGATCCAGCCCATGAGACCCAAGAAAATATTGTGTTGGTGTTTGGATCCAGCAAGTAAAAAGAGCTGCTGCTTGATCCTTACTACTGGGAAAGATGCCTCCAAGCTTGTGTGTTAGATTACTCAATAGGAGCACTTCCACACAGGGGCTTGGTGCCTAAAATAGACATTACTAAAGAGCTTCATGGGAAGAGAAATACGAGAGAAACTGAATCGAAATTGGGGGGGGGGCGGTTCTGAAGGGAGGTCAAAGCAGCTCACTGACATGAAACACTATACTATGTCCTGTTATCTGCAGTCTATGAACTACCACTAAAAGTAAAGGCAGTCTGTAGGCAGGCTCCTGTGTGTCCCCAGCACAACACACATCATCACTTCACGGGATGCACTTGCGCGCGCGCACACACACACACACACACACACACACACACATGCATGGACGCACACACACACACACACACCTTCATCCGTTTCGCTTTATTGTGTGTGACAAATCAAAGATGACATCTGAATTCTAAACATTCTCTACCCTGTGCGTCTCAATGCACGCGTGTTCTGATGAACAGATGGAGTTACCTGTCCATATCAGCATGTAGCACACATACTGTCTGTTGCATTGCGTTTCTGATGCTCTTTCTATGACAAAGACACGTTTCTAATAGCTCTCAATACTGCCAGATTAGCCAGATGGTGTGTGTAGTCTTCCCTAATCCAGATTAGACAATCTCTTTCCTGTACAGTCTGTGTTCTTGGTGAGGGCACTAATCCAGCTCCTCGGGTAAGTAGCTCTCCGTGGTTACCGGACAGGCCAGTGAGCAAAACATAAAAGAACTGATTCAACGAGGCCTTATTCGAATGCATATCAGAACATTCTGTTCAGACACCGGTGCTCTATGATATGCACACCCGAAGTATCCACGCGCTATTGCAGCTAGCGTTGCGACAGACATGCCACTTTACTGCGTGCCTGTAACCTCTCTAAACCGGCCGTTCCGAGAGCAGCATCGATCTCCGCGTGCGTGCAAACAAACACAGAAAGGCCACTGCCAGTCACACAACCATCAGGAAAACACCGAAACGCGCAAAGATTATTAACAGGTCGATACATTAACTTCCTCGGTATCGTTTTTTACTTGCCCCAGTAGAATACAATATTCGTCGCAGATAATTGTGATTGACAAATAGTCGCCCTCTCGTGCTGTCTGTAATGGTAGACAGGTCACGCACACGCGACGTGTACTCGAGGAGTACACGTATGATTACCCTCATGATTCAACAGTCGTCGTGTGAATTATACACACCGGTGTGATGATGTAGCTGGAGACCTCGCGATGCCGCACTGAGGTCTGGCTTTAGCGCGTTACTCCTCCTGCGACGGTAACTCGAGTCCTTGACTGAATCTGCAGTGTGTTGAGCTCCACTGCAGCGCGCTAAAAGCCAGACTCCACTCGAGAATCGTAGAAACGGCCAGCCATACTATCACTGCCAACGCGATTCCATCGTTACCGTATGTAAACGTATACAGCAGACCGTGGGAATTACAAAGCGCGAGAATCCTCCAGTGTTGACATCTATCTCCTCCTGTCTTCCTGCCAGCTTGCAGCTCTGCCGCTGACGTGCGCACTGCGTTGCTATTGGGTCACCGCGGCCAAGGAAAGATAAGTGCAATTCAATTGGTTAAGTGAGCAGGTGACTCTTGCCTCGACGCAAAGACCCGACTGGCGTTTGGTCAGCGTTCATGTAATATACGGTGTATAATGATGATGCGTGTACACAGCAACAGTCCACACGAAAAGGCCATAGTCGTGATCTGCGCAAATCAAGGTCGGCAAACCGTTTATTTTTAAATGTGTTTTTATAAAGGAAAAATGTGGCATCATACACCATAAACATTCTGTCTACATTTTTGTCATTCACCAATACATTTAATCAATACATTTAATAAGGAATGTGTTTCCTTTAGTAATCACTCGTGGTAGAAGTCTTCCCATACATGAGGAATGTGTTTCTTGGCACTTCACCATCCACGAATGGGCTTCCAAGTGCTTATAATCTTCCCTTTAGAATGGACGTTATAGACTGGGTGCATCATAGCTGTAGCACAAGCCTGTAAAAAATATAAAAGCATGCTTTACTCAAAAGGTTTTTAATTATTTGTTTTCCCTGGAATGGATCTATTGGGAACAAAAATGTGCAAAGTGTGTGCAAGGTGCAAATGTGCACCCGTCATGTATTTTGTATACAATTATTTTAGATTTTACCTAGTTCTCTGGATTTAAGAGAGGAAAACCACTTTAATGCACCAATTCAAGAGAGTAGATCAGGAATACCAGCAAAATTCCCATCCTCATCTCTTAGCGTTAAAAAAAATATAAATGTCACATGACTCATAACATCTATTCTCTAGCTAGACAAACACTGCACAGGTCTGGCAGCTTGGCACAGTCTGGCCTTATTCCAACCTTTGTTTATATAGTTTCGGCACCAACATTTCAGAACAGATGCACAGCAGTTCTTTTATTGTCAGCAGAAATAGCAAAAGATGCAATATGTTCTGCATGCACACTGCTTCTGTAGCATTTGTACCTTGTCGGGGGAAGTAGGAATTATTTTCCTGGATGCATTTAGCATATTAGCCTTAACTATTGACAATGAGGCTATCGAAGACGTTGCTCGTCTGCTTGGTGGGAGTCACTCACGTGGTAAGGCATAAGGGAGAGCAAAGAGCCCAGAGGAAACTGGCCAAAATCCAGCTTTCCAGAGACCGCGTTCACTCGGCCGTGCTCCTGAGTCATGGACGTCAGTCTGCGCGGCGAAAGTCAACCCGTTACGTTAGCCAGGCTCATTCCGAAACCTACTCATTCAGCCTTTTTCAATTTCGGTCATTTTGCAGTCCATGTTGCAAACCCTTACTGCATGCTTTTGTGATTATCAATTTCACCCAATCAATGGTCTACAATGAATGTTAATTCTATAATTCAGTCATATGACAGAGTAAACTAGCCTTGACAATGCATTTCTCAGATACGAAAAAGTCATAGAACCCACTGCTGTTTTACTGCATTTTCAGCACCACCCTTAACTCCTACAAGAAGATTCTGGCACAGTATTAGTGGTTATTGGTTGTAAGGCGTCACGTCTTTCTTACTTTAGTTCTGGATGCCCCTCAATGATGGCGTAGCCAGTAGGTAAACGCCCTCCCCCATCTTGGCTCAGAGCAGTCCAGCCACAGTCCACCAGTAGCTCGTTCCTGTGTGGGTAGTGACCTATGACCCTCGTCAGAACCCGCAGCGCAACATCCTCAAGTTTGCAGGACCCAATCAAAGACTGCTGCACGTCTACATATCACACAGCAGATGCAGAAGGCTCTAAGGTCGTGCAGGGTCAAACATCCAACATCCTCTCCCATTTCCAGTGACCTTAAATCAGAATCCCAGCAAAGCAAACAACATCCCCTTTGCCCAGCTGAGGAAATAACAGGACACACCACTGACCATAAAAAACATAGTTTCCAGGGTGGACTTCACTCAACATAGACATGTCCGGTACTGGATGGCTACAAGATGGAGTGGACCCAATGCTAGATTTGCGCCCCTGGATTCCAATGGCCTTTAGTCTGAAGCATACAGGTTCACAAAAGACATGAAATCACATAATGGGTAGTGTGCAAGTGTGTAGTATTTAGCAAGTATGAGGAAAATTAGCAGAAATATGAACCTGTAAATAAGGCTTTTCTTTCTTTTTTTTATGACAACATAAGAATTTTGCACCACACTCTGAAGCAAGTGACATGGACAGCACACCTCTCCATAAACTGCAGTGTACGTGTCGTAGTTTCTTGGGCAATAACTGTGATTTGCTCCTCCCCTTTACAGTCATAAGTGTTTCCACAATGCGCATAGATTCCTGTCAGTTCCACTCCTGCGGTCTCATGGATCTCCTGGGCCAATTGCAGAGCGGCAGGTTCATGGTGAATAACACCCGCTAAAAAACAAGGAAAACAATGGGGGGTAAGAGGCGAAAAAGACAAACGGGCCCAATTTGCTTGATACAGAAGTCACTACTGGATTACGCACTTTTGAGTTATAAGGTTTAAAGTATTACTATACTATAGTACTGCTTAATATTGCACATTAAACGGTTAAAATAATCACTATAGTAATTAAAATGGAGATTAAAAATAAATCAAAGTGTTATTTGCGTTACGTGCAGACAAAGCTCTTCAAATATACTGCATACCTGCACTCAAATGTAAACTGTCCAAAGGTGATCAATTTCATGTGTAATTCTTACCTCTACCGTTGTCACAGTCCAGTTTCATCCACACGCGCCACACTTTGCCCTGTTTCAGCGGTCGCTTCCTCAGTTCTTGCAGCGCGAGACTGTTGTCCAGCAGCACGTGGAACTCAGTCAGCCTTTCCGACAGTGCCGCACAGCGCTCCACCTTGTCGAGCGGCAGTGGATACGCGTACAGGATGTCGTCATAGCCGTGGTCGGCGTAGAAAGACGCCTCGGCCAGAGTGGACACCACAATGCAGCGGCGCGAGCCGCCGGTCATGATGTCCGCGCATTCCCTGTAGCCGACATCGGGGAAAACAAGCCATTTGCTATTCCATCCATAACGCGGGTTACGAGGCCAATAAGACTCTATGGGTTCATTCGCTGAAACTGGTTCAAAAGTTAAGTGGTGTTGGATAATAGCACATTCAACCTAGTTATGCAAGCAAAAAAAAACCTTATTCAGTCTTACAGTGTTTTGTGGGTTTTCATGTGAGGTCGAAGCTGAACTCCGAGCTTTTGGAAGCGTTCCAACATCACTCTCGCGTTTCTTTTCACGACGTCAATGTCAACGATAAGAGCTGGAGTATAAAGATCCTTGGTGAACTCTGGAGTATCGGCCATGGTAAACTACTGCACACACATAAAAACAGTAAACAGACACATAAACGCGCATGCAAAGCCGATACCAAGCAGGATATTTCTGGTTCACCGCAAATGCCATATATTTAACACGATCATCGGATGAATGATCAGCACTGCACAGCAAACCGTAATCTAGAACGGTCATTTACTGAGACAGCTACATAGTACACCTCAATTCCGTATGTCATACTCACATAATTAAGAGGAAAAAATTACATTCAAGCGTAACATGCGAAGACGTCTTCTATGCGACTCACTGTCTTCATTCAGTCGGACGTTTCTCCTGACCAAAGTACTTCTTTGCATGGGAGGGCGTTCCCAGTCATAGGTTGGAGGGGAAACAACTTTTCAGGACGAAAAAAGTCTCAAAATGGACGGTGTCGTGCTCACTTTCATATAGCTTGCGTCAGAGAGCTGCAACTCCGGAACTGGAATCCAGAGTCTGGTCCTGGAGTTTGTAATGACTTAAGCTGAATTTACGCCAGGTGTCTGTTACGTCCAGTCGCGCGTGGTTATTTGTAAGTCAGATGTGGTCTGTCAGTTAGCGACGATAACTTAGTTCACTACCACTGATGGCAAAATCCGCGACCACGAGCTGCTGAAGTCTGCACTGGCAGTAACATCAACAAGCTTTTCAGAGTGGCAGAATTCATTTTGCTCAAGATATCCAGAGCATGTATCTCAAATCAAGTCTTACTGTGGCCTACTAATTTACTAACACGTGCGAGCGTAATGTCTAATTGCTGTTTTTTGTGCATGTGTAGGATATGCAAAGTGACCAATTATTTCAGTGCCATCATGATTAGTATAAACCCAATCAAGAGAACAAGAGATAACAGCAGGGAATGTTACCGGACCTGAATGAACCACAGCCTATGCTATCCATCTCCGTGTTAACATCCGCCTCTTCCGCCCAATGAGTCAATTTGCATATGATGTTTTATTAATGTTCTATTCATTAACACACACAGAGAGAGAGAGAGAGAGAGACTCGATTGGATCACGAGACACAAAGGTCCAGTTTCTGCACACAGAAAGTAATAAAAGCAGCGGAGACAGAATGAATTACTTCGTATTTAATTTGACGAATAGTGCAGGGATCAAAGACGACATAAGTTCTAGTTATGTTAAACACTTTTATCATCGTTTTTTTATCATCGTTTTTTTTAACACAAACATTAAGACTATTCAGATTACTGATTTTCACTGGCTGGACTTTCCCGTGCTGTGTAACAGTGATCACGAATTCTGCAGTTTGTTCTTTTTGCTTGTGATATGACCGTTTGGTCATAAGCAAAAGCAAACTATGATCAATCGTAATTTTAGACTGTACAGACTCTAAGCACATGTATAGTTTACCACAGCCTGTTTTATTGCAGTAATGCTGAAGTTGACAAAACAATGGGCGGTACAGCCTTCAAATGTCCTACAGCATGTGAAAATACAAAGTTCATCATAAAGGTATCCTAATATTCACTCAGTACAGCTGGTTACAGTGCTTTTAAAAGGCTCAAAAGGGGACATTTGGGCATTATTATACTTTATAGCCAAGTATGTGAACATACTTCATTTAAAATCAAACATTTTTTTTAATGCATCACTCACTTCTGAGCACAATTTAGAGCAGGAGTGCACGTTGGTCTGAATGACGCAGGATGATTTTGGACTGTTCCTGAGACGGGGGGAGTAGAGGGTCGTGTGGAAGGGGCCAAAGAATAAGAGATTAGGACAGTACAGATTGGCTCTGGAAATGATCAGTACAGGTGAAATACGTATTGGATGAAATGCCAAACTATGCCTAACACTGAGATAATGTGATGTATGTATCTGTCTAAATGGTTTCATTTAACCCTGAATGAGAATGATTTCATCTGATATGTGACAGCTCGTGAAATTGTCTTTCAAAGACATACAGGAAAAGCTCCAGTCGATCTCTGGTTTAGCACCTTAGTGTGAATACAAATAAAAAATGTAAAAATTTAAAAATAAAAATACAAGTATTTTCAAAAAAAAGAAAGAAAAAAAAACAACAAAATCCGAAAAAACTCTACAATGGCAACTTTATCAAAAAGTTAAACATTCAGTAAGTAATCTTTGAAGGGTTTGTCTTTTAACTTTGTTGCAGTGTATTCCTGGTCCCCTCACCCCTCACTGGTGTGTTATATGGAGTTGGCTTGATAATGAGGAGCATCACCCACAGATTTTTCCTTCTACTTAGCCTGGACAGTTAAAACAATTAGAAATACACTAGAATCAAATTCTTTAATGCAATTCCCAAACTTCATGTTTTTCCTGGGCTTACAGAGTTGAGAGATGGAGGTCAACACTGCTAATGACCCTAACAATCAAGCTGACTCCAGTAGCACACCAACATTCCCCCTCCACTAGTATGAACTTAAAATGACCACCCAATCCTCAGCAGATCCACCGAATGAAACGCTCAAAGAAACTGGCTTTGGACAGCTGAGTAAAATCCTGTCCTCTGAAAATAGCTGACTGGTCTCCTAGAGCAAGCTTCGTCAGCACTTCTTGGTCAACATCACTGCCCATGGCAATTACAGTGGGAACGCCCTCTGCTCTGCGCATAGAACTGATGCCCTCTTCCAGGTTCTTGCTGCTGGTGACTCCATCGGTGATGAAAACGAAGGAGACCTCAGCGTTTCGCCGACCCAGTCTGGCATTTCCGCTCCTCAGGATGTTGTTGACAGCGAAGATGATAGCACTGCCGACGTTGGAGGCAGCGTCCAGGTATCTCATGTTCGCCAGGCCTTCGTTGATGATGGTCAGGTTGTGCGTGAGTTTGAAGGCCACAGCTTGGCGGTCTTCATCGCCGTACTGCACCAGGGCCACACGGGTGTTTCGTTCATCGCTGTCGTCTCGGGCCAGCGTTAGGCGGTGAGCCACGTCGTTCACGAACTTGCTGGCATGGCGGAAGTTCTCCAGACCCATCCGCTCTGAGCCGTCCAGCAAGAAAACAATGTCGACTGGTCGCTGGGCACAACTTGCCACAGCCGGATCTGCAGGAGACAAATAGAACTAATGTTTACTGATATTCTGGAACATCTCTGATACAGTGTTGCCTGTGTGATGTAGCTACAGTAGTACAGTGACAAGCTGTTAGCAGCAGCTTGTTTGGGATTATGGAATTACTGGAATAATAAACCAGAAGAACAGGATTACCTTAAAATAACCAATCTGGGGCCTAGAGCCAATCATAGTTTTTGAAGTAACCATGCATTGATCATAATAAAAAAAAACAACAACTATATTTTGTGGTTTTGTTTGACAATGGATGTAGTGTACCTGATAGACTGTACTCTGGATATAGAGTAATTTATGGACTATACTAGAGCTTTAGTTACTGAATACCAATCAAATCACTCAAAATAGACAATAAATTAACATAATCAAAGCTGCATTTGTTATACTTGTTTAATTGATGAAAAACAGCATTAATGCCACTTTAACCTGGGTATATTAGCACAGCGTTAGAGCTGTTACTGCGTCTGAATCACACATTCCTAATATACAGCACTATTACTTAAAGTTATGGTAGCCATATTAGAACCAGTACGCATTCACATTGTGCTTATTTTGACCATATTCATACACAAAATGTATGTTTGAAAACATTCCTTTTTTTGTTGTTAATGCATAGCTTTGTGTATTTATTGTTAATTCACAATGAAATATTTTGCCAGCTCTATTATTTACAATTTGTACCTGAAGTGCAAGTTAAACTGTATATGTTCCTTGATCACTTCTTCACTCTACCCAGTATGTTTGGGAATGTAGAACTACATATGTGTTGTTTAGTTTGCTGCAATTTACGAAACGGTTCAAACTGTGAAACTCTGTTAATAAATTATTCAATACTGATGACATCAAATAATAAACCAACCACATGATCTCTACCAAATCATGACTGTATGAAGCTTTTGCGAACCATGTCATCTGATGAGAGAGATCTGCATGGGTTAATGAAACTGCTGTGAAATCTCTAGGCCTGAAAGGATTTGAGACTTTGGAATGTGCAAAGTGCAAAACTGTAACACACTATTACAAATAAACAGGATAGTTCACCATAAAAGAAATATTTACAGACAATCTGATTTTATGTGGTCACAGCTGATTATTCACAACTGTGAGCTATTCAGTACTGTGAGATACCTCCTTCTGATTATTGACAACTGTGAGATATCTCCTTCCACATCATAATTGTGACCTTAACAAAACCACAATTATTACAATCTCCTGTATCTCAAGAATTTAAGCAGCTTGGAACAGGTTAATAAGAAGATACTGCAAAAGCAATATGACTGGCAGTCCATCAGGATTCATTAAGTCAACCTATTTGTCTCGATTAAGGAGACTGTTACGAAAAAAAAAAACAACTTTGAAGTGTTTTGAAAAGCAGCAGTATCTGAGGTCAGGAGGAAGAGGTTTCTGTTTCGGTCTTCTCAGGACCTATGGATCTTCTCTAAGTCAAAAAAGCAGGGGTTAGCAAACTGCCATGATTAGTAGTGGTCGTCCAGCTGGACAGTTAGTGTTAGTTGTTTTAGTTTTGACTATTAATGTAGCCATTTCAGAATACTGTTAGTTATTAAATTAGAATAGAACCAGAACTAAACTGTTAGAATGTTACTATCATGAGATATTTTAGTCACTTTTTCTAATAGAATTCTACAGAGAGGCCAAGAGCAACCGTTTCTTAACGTCAAAAGTTGGAAGCCACAGCCATTGTTTAACCTTTGCCCAGGGAGGCCAAATCAGGAGCAAGAGTGCCCTAACATAACTCCACAAATTTGTTGGGGTCACCCATTAGGTCACCATAGACAACTCTGAAAGAGTCAATGAATAGATCGGTCCACTGCTGTTTTTCTGCTCCGATGGCAAACTTGGCTCTCTGGGCCGTGTAGACCATGGAGGCTACAGCCTTGCTGTAGGTATCAGGGTCCTTGGCCTCTTGTAGAGAGCTGAGTAAGTTTGAGACGCTCGGTACAGTGGTTGGGACACGGGTGTCCGTCCCCTCTTCTGCAAGGGGTCCATGTAAGGAGAACCCATTCCACTGGGGTGTCACATCTGCAAGTGAGCGGTGAGATCATAAATGTAGGCGTCTCTGAGCAAATGGCTCCGCCCACCGAACACAGTGCAAGCTATCCTTGGGGTGATAGGTTAAAGGATTTACTTTTTTTTTTTTTTTTTTTTAGCAAAGTTACTAAAAAAAAGTTTCTTTTACCTACTTTGATGTTTAACCAGGAATTGAGCAGAGGACATTTACTTTGATAATTAATTATTTTTATATTTTTCTTTGTATTCCTTTGTATTTTCTTTGTAATATTGAAAACATTCGAGATTCACTCTTGAAATTAGATTTTAGTTACTTTTAATTTCCCCCTGTTTAAATTTTTCTCTCCTTTATTACTTTTCAGTTTAGCGAAAATGGAGAGTAAAATTTATGTGTGATGTGTTACATATAAGTGGATAATGGCAAATAGTCATATTCTGCTTGGACTTTGGATTATGAATACAAAATCTTCCTTTAATTCCACTTGAGCCGTTAAAATAGGATTTATACTGATGTCAGTTTAACCAGCATGGTGGACCCTTTAATCACAAACAGCAGAGATCATCAAAACGCCACTCAGGAAGAAGCAGAGTCTTACCGGATTTGCATGGAAGTTCAGGACAAATAATAACTGGGTCTAAAACACAAAAAAGGAAGAACAAAGTTGTTTGTATCAGGACAGCTAAATGATTAAATATAGTAGCAAATAAAAATTTGCAAATTGTTTTAGATAAGGAAAGCTTACCAGGGCAGAGCACAGTCTCAATTTTGTCAATGAATTCCTCTGCCACCAGGTCAGCGAAACGCCTCATTCCAGTAACCCTTCCATCCTTCTGACAGGCAATGGACTTCAGGCTCTCGTTCTCCTCTGGCTGTTCAAACATGTCTCCAATACCGATAGCGTTCACGTCGATGCTGTTGTCTGTGCACAGATAGGTGAGCAGCTTGTCATCGTCCCGGGGGTCGAACCGTCCGTCTGTGATCACCACCACCGTCACTTTTGCCTTGGAGCGTCGACTGTCACGAATCAGGTTGTCATAGGCGAACTTCAGCGCGGAGGGAGTCCAGGTGCCACCGGCAATCCACTCCAGCTTCTTCACAGCGTCTTTGAAAGCCGACAGGGAGTCGATCTTGGAGTCGTTAAGACGAATGGCCTGGAAGGTCCCGCTGTGGCTGTACTGCACCACGCCAACACGGGTTCCTGCAAGGCAAGACCACGTGTTCACATGTGTGATGACACTCGCATGCTAACATTTAGCATTTGCTTGCTAACCGACGTTGTGCGTTGGCGACCTGGCAGAACACTTCTACGCTGTACGAACTTTCTTGGACTACACGCAAATCGCTCCTATGCTATGTTGGGTTCTGCTGGGTGAACCAGCGAATCTGTCCCACCTGTCTCCGAGTTGGGGTCTTTGGCCATAGAGCCCAATCGGTTGATAGTGTTGATAACAAAGTTCTTCTCCAAAGTAAAGTTGGTTAGCCCCACACTCTCTGAGCTGTCAATCACGAACACGATGTCCAAGGCTCCACATCTTTTCTCACAATCTGACAGCAAAGAGGATTAGAGACAGAACGATTGAGTTACACAGTTACAAAGTGCGCAGATGTGCAGTTAATCTCTAGTCTGCTGGTAAAGTCACTTACCACAGCACCCACAGGTCTCCCTGATGTAGTTCATGACATCACATTCCTGAGATGATGTAACACAAATTAGAGTAATCAGGGAACTGGTCCACGGTTTGGTGATCTCAAATATAAAAAGGACTTACTGTGAGTCCTGGATCTCCTTCTGGACCAGGATCACCCTGTCAAAACAAAAAAAGAGTTGTGAGCTGAGAGCAGAAACTCAAGGCTCCTTCAATATTGTTATATTTCACATTTTACTATTTATATATTGTGTAACTTTATCCCTTATAAATAGCGAGTGTGTAGTGTTCTGTAATCTTTATGACAGGTCCGTTGACATGCAAGAATGTAAACAAAATATGCACCCAGTGTAGTGTGAACTGACTCTACACTCACATCTCTTCCCGGATCTCCTCTGGGTCCTCTTGGTCCAGGTTCACCTTGAGGTCCAGGTTCTCCCTGGCATAAAGAATAAACCAAGTTATTATGTTTCTAACTTCCACATTTACGGGTTTATATTAAAGAGCCCCTGTCAGCATCTGAGAATGTGAAAACTGGAAAGAAACAAACATACTGTATATATAACGTGTTTCATTGCAGAAGTACTCACAGGTTCTCCTATAGGTCCCTTATCTCCTGGCTCTCCCTTCTGTCCACAGTCTCCTCTGCTTCCCCTGGGTCCAGGTCTTCCCTTGTCCCCCCTGTCACCCTGTGGGACACATCCAAAGCTTATATCAGTAATGGCTGTGTAATGTGGCATCCAAACGTAAAGAAAGTGCTGTGCTGGGCAACTCTTGACAGTACCGTTGGCCCTCTTGGTCCTGGATAACTGAAGCCTTGTCTGCCGTGGTCTCCCTACAGCAAGAGATATGGTGAGTGAAAACTGAATGATGACTTAATAACTACAATACCATATCCAAATGTATACTGAGAAAGTGAATTCAATGCTGTAGGTGTTAATTCAGCATTGAGGAGTTTTGCTGTGTGGAATGGAGTCTCATTTTAATAATTGTGAATTAGAAAAATCAACTGCATAATAATCAGTCTGTAAATATTTTGAAATTGAAATTAAGTAGACGGTGGTGGACGTACAATGGGTCCAGGGGGGCCTGGGTCACCTCTGGGGCCTGCCTCACCAGGATCTCCACGGGAACCCTGAAACCAAAAATGAAGTATCACTCCTTCAGAAGAAAACCCAACAAAAAACCCCCAGAAAAAACACTCTGTCTTCCCTCACTTTTGATACCAATGACAAATCTGAAACACATTTATTTGCTACTGATGTTTTGTCTTTTATGGGAGCAGTTGGCAAAGTATGCCGTGCTGTGGAGTTCTCTTACGTTTCTCCCAGGCTCTCCTCGAGCACCTGGTGATCCTCTTGGTCCTGGAAGTCCTTGATCGCCCTGAACACATTGAAGAAGTTAACGTTTGGTCCTGGAGACACTCAGAATGCCATACATAGCAGTACATAGCAATACAGTATTGTTTAATGGAAATGACCTTGGCTCCTTTGTTTCCATCTTCCCCTGCAAGCCCTCTCAATCCTTCTGGACCTGGTTCCCCCTGAAACACAGGGAGATTACAACAGAACTGAATACTGAACAAGTATTAATTCCCCTTAAATGTAACAACAAACCAATCAAGATTCTTTATTAAACATATTTGACTAAAGCAACCAACGCTAAAGGACACACCTTTTCTCCGTTTATTCCATCTGGCCCTGATCCCCCCTTTGGTCCAGGGTCTCCTCTTCTACCCTGTCAACAGAATGGCAAATGTCACCAGAGCCCAGTAAAACCATTTGGTAAAGAGACCAAGTCATTCTGGATAAGAGCATCAGCTATATATATATATTTATTTATTTATTTATTTATTTTCTACTTACAGGATCACCTCTAGGTCCAGGGCCTCCCTGGGATCCCTATAAAATACAATAAAATGGCTAAAGTTTGGAAAATCTATGAAAAAACAAAATAAACAAACAAGTAGATAAAAACACTCACTGCAGAGCCCTTCTGCCCTGGAAAGCCAGGTGCTCCCGGACTTCCTCTTTCACCCTAAGGGGATGAAGATAGGCAGGCAGTTACATGTCAACTAACTTCAGATCAGACGATCGATCCATAGGTCTGCCTATCTATGCATTTATTTATTTACATTGGGACCAGGATCTCCAGATGGGCCGGGTGGTCCTGGTCTCCCAGGACGACCTGGATCACCCTACAAAGAAAATGAAGCATTATACACTGCATGGTGAAAGCACAGCAACAACATCAAAAACAACACAAATTGAAACAAACAAACAAACAAACAAAACAGATCAACAATCAACAATACAAACAACAATCAATGTGAAACCTTCTCTCCAGGAACTCCAGGGAGACCAGTGTCTCCTGCATCTCCAGGATAGCCATCAGGACCCTACAAAATGAATGCACATCCATTCATGTTCGGCATGTTCAAATCACTTTAAACAGGTTTCTGCTCACACACAGTGAGCTGCACACCAACCTTGTCACCTTGATCACCCTTACAGCCAGGCGCACCGATGCGGCCAGTTTTCCCCTGCAAACACAGTTTTTTTCGTATGTGAATCGAATCTGATATGGATTTTAAACTGAGAAAAGCTCTGTGCCCATCTTTAGAGTAACGCTAGGCATTCAGTAGCTGCTCTTACCTTCTGACCATCAGTGCCATTGCGACCTTCTATCCCTCCCACTCCCTAGAGGGAACAGATCACACATTATGATGTTACTTTAAAGCAGAAGACCATCACCGCATCGCTTTGAATGTGGCATTTATATCAGTGATGCATCCTACAAAGCCACAACGTCCTACCTTCTTCCCTTGTGTGCCAACATCTCCCTGTAAGTTAAAAGAAAGGAAATGTTCATTCATGGCTCTTTACTGTATGGAATGTATGTCGTGTCTGGCGGTTATGTTCAGGAGTAATGTTTAAATCACACAGCACCTTTTCACCTTTCAGACCACGTTCTCCCTAAAAGACGTTGAAGACAAACAAAAGATGAATACAATCAGTTAGATAAATTCACAGTGAATAAAGATTTTAAAAATAGTGACTAAACAAGGTGATGGACTTACCTTTGGTCCAGGGTGACCAATTTGACCCTCAATACCAGGATCACCCTACAAATAAACAGAAATAAAAAAAATTATTGAGAAAAAAATGAGAAAAAGATTTGCATTGTCCAACTGTACATTCTAGTCTAGCATTCAGTTTGCTTGGTTGTCATGGCCACTTTACAATAAAAATCTTGTGTACTGTACTGTAAATTTTTTTTACAAATATACTTGATAGATGATTTACATCCTGTTCATTTGTGGCATTTTAGCGGATAAAACATTTTAAATTGACAGATTATCTATTTGTGACTGTGAGACTGTGTAGTTCTGACATAAACGCATGAACTGGTCCATACTCACAGGGCGCCCTCTTTCACCTTTAATACCAGATACACCATTGTCTCCTTTGGCACCCTGTCAAAGTAATGAAAGCAATATGCTAAATTAGAGAAGAAACAGGAGTATAAAACTGGTAGATTTGCCGATCAAAAGTGCTGAGAATAGTGGAGAGTAATGAAGCATAATGGAATGTAATGGAGTATAATGGAGAATGATGAAATATACTGGAGTATAGTGTAGTATAGTGGAGTCCAGACTCACTTTCTGTCCTCTATGGCCTGGAGGTCCTGATGGTCCAGGTGTCTTCAAGCATTTGAGACTGTAGCACTGTCACAACATTATAACGAGACAATATGACATTGTGGCACCAGCAAACTGAACCAGTTTTCACTGTAATCACTTTCTTGGGTGGATATGTATTGCCGCTGGGTGGTGACCCTATTTACATATATTTGCATATATTTGCATTACATGCAGACAAATTCATTGTATGCTATGAATAGTGCAGCCCAGGTGAAGATGGCAGTCAACAGGGCTGTAATCCAGCACCTGAAGTCCAAACATGCTGCTTACTCTTCTGAGTGCGGTAGGACTGTATGTTCCTGCCACTCAAGGCTACTGTGCCTCGCCTCTCTCATGACACCTGACCCAACACCTGACTTTTACTTGGTGCAGCTCAGCCACCTAGTGGCCTAAAGTGGTATTTACACATATCTACAAAGATAACGACAAACACCGTCATGAAAACCCTCAAGAATAATCAAAATGTATTATCCATTCATCTACAATACTTTGAACATTTACGCTTCCCTATAATATTCCGTTACTAATAAATACTATTTGGCACTATATGATTATGTGAATGGTAGTATGAGAAATACTGCTGAAGGAGTCTTACCTCTTGGTAAGCCAGATGAAGCTGGAGGGAGAAGGACACACAGTGAATGTCACACACAGGTAATGCTAACAATGCAAGGCATAGACACAGAGATCTAACGTGCTGTGGTAGCCGAGATCGTCTCCACAACATTTACATGTGTTGCTGTTATGTATCAACTGGAGGTCCAAAGAAGTGTTATTGTCAGCAACGGTGACCTGCTGCTCAAGTCTGCGAGATGAAAAATGCCTGTAAAACAGTGCTGCGCAAAGTATGACATTACCATAGTGTCGTAGATGTGGTCAATTGTCTCGGTTAAAATAACGGGCCGAGCTCCGGAGAGACTGACGGCCGTGTAGTTTCTGCGGTACACCCCGACCGGGGAGTTTGCGATCTCCCTGAGGCCAGCTTCTTCAATGTTCATGGACGACGCCACCGCGAACATCTTAATGGACTGGTCCCGAGCTCGTTCTGCCGCCACCTTGATTCCGCCGCAGGGGCTTCCTGTCACATGACCATCTGTGATGACGATGGCAAAGCGTTTGACGTTAGGCTTGGGTGGCGTGAGGAGCATCTCCTTCGTCATGTTGGTGATGGCGCAGTCTATGAAGGTGCCTTTGCCCAGATAGCGAATTGGCCGCAGTCTCTGGATGAACTCATTCTTGTTGGTGACGGAGCTGATGAGCTCCTGCTTCATGGAGAAGTGGAGACCACCCACCATCCAGCTGATCTTCACCAGGCCCCTGTAGTCCACATTTTCCAGCTTCTCAGCGAATCTGGTAGTGAATTCCTTGATGCTCTCCACCAGGCTGCCCGGAGGGTTTTCCTGCAGAGCAATGGTCTCTGACGTATCGATGAGGAAGAACAGATCAATCGGGCACTCTTCAATTTCTGAATGACAGAAGACAGAAAAACAGTGAGATGATATTTGAAACTACACAACATATATATTTATATGTTAGATATTTGAAATTACACACAGTGTCATGAAAAGAATGAAATGATATTTTTCTCTTATATTACTGAAAAATATTGCTCTCATTTGTAATAATGTTACTATATTATGTTACAATTCCATAATGCTTTTAAAACAATATCTTCATGTAGTTGGAAGGGAATTCTATACATCACTGTTGGAACAATTCTGCTTGTAATGGAAATTTCAAGATGCTTAAATCATTGGCCATTCCAGAGTGATGCAGTGGAATCCATGACAGGAGAAGATCATGTCTTTTTTCTTGAACTTTACTAACTTAGTAACTATGTTACACTGCCACAGTAACTATTCTAAAGCGATGCCTTTACTAACTTAGTAATTATGTTACACTGCCACAGTAACTATGCTAAAGCGATGCCTTTACTAACTTAGTAACTATGTTACACTGCCATAGTAACTATGCTAAAGCGATGCCTTTACTAACTTAGTAACTATGTTACACTGCCACAGTAACTATGCTAAAGCGATGCCTTTACTAACTTAGTAACTATGTTACACTGCCATAGTAA
>JAOXYF010000025.1:8401750-8420862 GCA_028565775.1 Sternarchorhynchus goeldii | reverse complement strand
CTATGCTAAAGCGATGCCTTTACTAACTGCTGGAAATGAAACATTCTTCGTTGTTATGCTTCAAATGAAATGAGCAGCCTGTCTTTGTTTTGCTTCTCCAGGGTAGAATTAATTAGATAGATTAGATGAATTAATTAGTTAATTAATCTCTGTATAATTAATGTCTTGCATGCGATACCTAAAAAAACACCTGTCTCTCTCTGCTCTATATGTATGCATATATGTCATTATAATTACATAGTGACAACTGTGAGCTCACTGGATTTAAAATGTTATTGAAACAATAATTATAAGATTAAAATGCAGATTTAAATCAGCAAGCTACATTCTCACTTTTAATACATATTCTCTCTGTTTCAGGTAATGGGTAGTTGCACAATTTAATTTTCATATCAGGTTGCTAACAAAAGGTCTATAATTGAGTCTATATGTGACATTTACAAATGCTGCTGTTATGTATCAGCTGGAGGTCCAAAGAAATGTTAATACCAGTAAAACAGATCATCATGACTCTCAAAATCAAGATAAATCAATCAGAGACAAAGTCCTTAAATGTTCCTTAAGTAAGACTTAGGTAATGTCAGACTACCTCACCAAGGTACAGGTTATGTGTATGTCTCAAGAGCAGAATTGTGCTCTTGAAATACAGCAAGAGCAGAATTCTACAGAAATACAGCAGAGACAAAAGTACAGAAGCTTCTTAACCTTTCAAATCCAACAAAACCCAAACCTCAGTAGGTTTGTTTTAACTTGTCCAGTTCCTTGTGTTCCACTGAAACTGAGAGGCAACATATACAAGGGCTTCCTGTTTGACTCAGATAAACATCCTAATAGTAATGTTGACATTCTGCTCTTAAATTATATAATTTTTCATGTCCAATCCAACGTGCAGGAATTCTGTGGCGGGTCCAAGTACGTATTAGATCCATTGTACGATTTATGCTGTAAATTACAATCCTATCACATTTTTTATTATATATGAGAATTTCATTAATTAATTGTCACATGAGTTCTTCTGTAACTCTGTCTGGAGAAGACCATTTGTGAAGTGCTGTTAATTTTACTGTGCTTGAAATCTTACTGTGCTAAAAAAAAACATCAATAAGAAAGTGAAGAAGTCGAACAGGAGTCGGCACTCACGATGACAGGAAGGAACCTGGCCACGTACAGCTGCTCCATACAGGAAGCACAGGAGAATGAGTTCTGATAGCCTCATCCTTCTCTTCTCTACTGAAGAAAGACAGAATAAAGTTCAGTGGCCATGCAAAACCATATGTTCAAAATCTTTTAACTATAAATCTCAAAAAAGCCTTAAAATTAAGCTATTTAGACAACGCATAAATTTATGTGCGTTTGCTTCATTTCTCAAACTTGAAGCAAAGTAAAGTATTTGATCGAGTTCAATATTACTCATACTATGTTTTTCGTTTAATGCTCAGAATTTCTTTTGGAATAGTTGGGGAGTAGTTTAACTTGAGAGGTTTAATAGAATTCACAGATTAACTCGTGCAATGACTGGTTATCAATTTACTGGGTTCTACTAGACACTATTCATTCAACATTAGTACATGTATTATCCCGTATTTACCCTGTTCAGACATCAGTGAGAGACATGTGGTTTACTTTTGTAATGGTATATAATAAGCTGGGTAAAGTTACTTCAATGATTAGTGTCAAATTACACCTTGCTCCGCCCTGCATGCAGCAATGTTGCCCTGCATACAGAGAGGTCATAGTTCATCCGTGGTTCAGTGTGCAGGAGCTCCAACAGTGAACCCGGTTGGAGAAGTGCAAAAAATAGCCGAGAGAAAACTAGCAGTGTGATTGGGACTAGCACTGAGAACAGGACTAGCAGAACATCCAGTCCTATCAACTAAATTTCTGCAAATGGCTGCAAATGTAATTCCAACCAACGAGACCAACTGGTCAGAAAAGGTGTGGAGTCAGGTGTGGAATCATCTGTGGAGTCAGGTGTGTACTCAGGTGTGGAATCATCTGTGGAATCAGGTGTGTAACTACACTGGCCCTTTGTGGACATGATTGGACACCCCTGCAGTAATACAATGCCAGCTACAGTGAGAGCAGTGTTTTTGAGATTTCCCCTTCCTGAAACGTGTTACACTTGTTAAACGTGTTACACTTGTTAAACGTGTTACACTTCAAATGTTAAGCTCCTTTTTATTACGTTTCTTAACATGATTATTTTAGCAGCACAGCTTGTTTTTCTGGCGTTGAACAACTCTTTACTTGTTTCCACCATGATTTCAACCTAACAGGTGGAGCTGCGAGTGGAGTATCGAGGCATCGATAGGTTTCTCATGAAGACTATCAGGACGTCAGTGTAAACACAAAACAAGATTCCATCCCAGACCAGTTGTTTAAAGCTGATTTTCTCAGACACCTAATACCGATGTGCTGAAGTCACTGCTAAAATAGCAATTTTGTTTTATTAAGGTCTATTGTACAGTCTTTAGAAAACTTGTTGAGAGAATGTTTGTGCTATCAGGCATAATTCTGCAGAATTAGAACAGCAAAGAAGGAAATTTGAGGTCATTTTTACAGTCACTTGTAGACACAAGGTTACACTGCAGTGGAAAGAATACAGAGAAAGAATGAGAGCTAACTACTGGAATGAGTGTTTAACATTACACTGACAGTGCATGGCCCACAAATGTGTGTTTATGAATGTAAAGCAACTGAGTACCACATCACTGTAAAAAATAAAGTTAAAGACTTAACAAGACGTTTTAGATTAAAAATATCCAAAAATACTTGTTTTTAAAGAAGGAAAAATATTCATATGAGCAGTTAATTAAGGGGATAAAAATGCTCTTCAAATGGTGCATTGTTATAACGTGTTCCATTTCACAAGTAAGGTACAAACAAGAGCAGTTGGTCAATAACTTCTATGGAGTCGCTGAAGCCAGTTTGCTTTGACGTCTTATGAGTTTCTGAACCTAATATTACTGCCTCTACAACCCCACAAAGTTCATAACAACCCCACAAACCAATTAAGACCTTTAAGTTAAGACACGTTTAACCTTCGTTAAACAAAAATTCAAAGCAAAAATTCCTATTTTCCACTCTGATGTATTTTATTTTTAGTAGCCCACCTACTTCGCCAAAAGCAACCTCAAGCCTTTGAACTCATGGTTGCTGCTTTGCGCAAATCTACCATGCTTCTGAAAACCCTCTAGGCTGCAAAATAAAAAGGCACTTCTTGCCATCCGGACAAGTTATTTAAGAGTCTCAGAATAGCTAATACTGGAGCTACGGAATAAACTATGTAGCATGAGCTGCGCGGGCGCATTTCACACGATTATATGCAGTAAATGTGCAGTACCGTTAACCTTTACACGCGGGTTATAGTATATTACAGCATTTTAATATCTGCTGATAGCATAACCGAACGTAAACACTTAAATATACGTAAAAAAATGCATTAAGATGATTTTAAGAACATAATTATCACCTTAATTTTTTTTCAGTGGGAGGGGCTCAACCTAAAAGTTTCATAGAGGGAGGGGCTGGCGCTCCAACGCCAGTACGAGAACTGTTGGAAAATGTGTTGTAATTATTATGGCGCAGTGCGCAGATTGGGTCGAACGCGGAATATTGCTCACTTCTCTCACTTTTTGTTTCATGCTCTCGCACAACAGGCTAATGTTTATAGTTTGTTTTATGTTATGCTTATAGTTTATATTTATATTATGTTTATAGTTTGTATTTATGTTATGTTTATAATAGATGTTTGTACTCAGATGATGAACAGAACATTTAAGGGTCAGACTCCTAATTTGTGGATTATTACATTTCCTCCTCTCATTCAGTCTGAAAGCTTCGCTTACTCTGTAAAGTCACCCACTGATGTCCGGCCTCCTAGTGGTAGGACTGTGAATTGCGCCTACGCTCACAGCCGGGTTTGAATTCGAGTTGGATTTGTTTGGTAGCTAACTCAGAATACTTATTCCAAGGTTCAAGTCGCTGGTTTAATTAAGGCACGAGGCAAGCTGATGTATCGCTGAATGAAGCAAACAACTGAAGGGCCACTGAGCCTACTTACCAAATATAGTATTACAAATATAATATCACGAGCATAAATAATATCCATAAATAGTAATAATCTGCATATTTGCATTTTAATGTGAACAGTGTAAAGGGCATTAAACTTAACCCCTTATAATTGAGATCTATTTTATAGGCTTTAGGCCTAACAGCTGGTTTTGATCATAGTTTAAAAATTGCATGAACATTTCTCCGCGATTTGGCAAAACAGTATTTCGCTAGAAGTAATGCTTCATTAAGGGAGATAACGGGACTAAATCTAAGGCAAAGGACGAGTCTACGAGAAGAATAGCAAACCGAGGTCTACAGCAGTCGTTTAGAAGTAGTATACGACTTGTACAACAGTAGGCCTGTGGTCTGTTTGCTATCACAGGTATAGTGTCAGGTATAGTTTGAAAACATAATTTACGTGCTTGATGATTTATTACTGTTTTACGAGTTCACGCCGAATTCTTTTCAGTCGCAGGTTGGCAGAAGGCAGAGTTTACATTGTCACGAACCACTGTACTTTGTTCAAATGATCTCAGCTAACAGAACTGCACAGCATATAAAAGCTAACAGGAACTCAGAAAACGAATCCTTATCACAACTGCGCTGTCAAATTCACTCCTACATTCCGCGTAAAACCAGGCAAAGGCAGAGCCGAGTTTCAGAAAGTTCAGACTTACCTCAGGAAATCTTCGAGATTCTACGGACAGCCTAGTGTTAAATAAGTTACATGTACATCAAGCGTACATCCCGAAAAAGATGCGAAGATGAATAATACAGATTTAATTCCAGACAAAAGGAGGGTGTGCGGAGTCCAGCCACTGCAGAACCCTCTGCGCCTCTTTGCAAAACCTCCCTCGCTCGCGCATCGCAGTGATCCCTCCTTCGGCAAGCGGGCTGTAAGGAGCGCCTACAGACATTTATCACGCGCCAGCTACTACCTCCTCTGACCACGTGGCGCCGCTGTGCATCTATACAGACGAAACTTTCTTTCTCCGATTTTGCCATCGTCGTTTTGCAGGGCTGTATTGAGAAATGCCATTGCGGAACGTATCGTTACGTATTTAAAATGAGCATACGAACGTGTAGAAAACTGTGTACAACAAATACTTCTGGAGCTACACAAGGGCGCAGCCAACCCGAAAATGCAACGAGCCAACTGATGCGATAAATGAGGATTAGGACAAGCGACGCTTCAGCATCGCTACAGTCCGATTCAGACCGGAAAAACAATCCAGTCTTCGTTAACATACATGGAACACGTATTATGTAGGTAAATTTTCCGGAATAAGTTTAGCGGTGATTATAAAGTTGTCAGAGTTTAGAGCTATCTGCTGACAACTGCATAATGTTGGTATGATGAAAATACTACTGCCATCGGTGCTCGTACTTTTTGTTAATGGGGAACGTGCTTCCGCGAGACCCTCAGAGAGCCGTCACAAATGTAGAATCTATTCTTTTTCAGCCTGATTGGGTTCACTCATTACAATACACGTTTAATTAGAGAACGTGCCTATATGGTCAATGTTTGGGTTTTGTTGATGGTTGCGTCATAGCAGGCTGTCTCCATGGCAGATACTGCCATAATACATTTCCATTACCGTTGTCATGGAGAAAAGCAAAAGTATTCCCAGTAGTAGTGAGAGACCCCTCTGACGACGTTCTTCCGTCACAGTTTTCCCACAGCTCACCAACACTAAAACAAGAAGTTAACGAATATACAGAATTAATAACTATTCCACAGATACAAAAAAGAAACTCCTACAGTGATTTCCATAGCAACGATACGCTCATACGATATAGTGAACCATCTTACATTCACCAGACTCCAATCACACGCTAATTCACCTAACGGTGGTTTACATATTCCTGGCATTCAACTATATTCTCAGTGGACTTTTGTACAGGATGTGTCTATAAGTTCCAGTGAGAAGATGAGGTAATCGTTAAAGTTCGTCCTCGTGGTCAGTGTTTAGACGATTGTTTAGTGTAAGCCAAACTTTCCTTGCTAATTCTTTGCAGAACATCCATGAATGTGGTACAAAAGAACCATATTTTTTTTTACATTTTACTATATTTGTGAAACCATTTGGGACTGATAAGTAAAATACAAACACGGACACCCACACCATCAGTATGCACAATTTCCCCAATGTGCATTCATTATCCAACATCTGCATCTACTTCATGTTGCTTTGGCCATGCAGGGGATGGAGGGTGGGAGTTTGTAGGGGTGGTGGTGGGGGGTTGGTAGTTGTAGGCACACTTTCAAAATTGCCTCTGTTGGAACTCTAAGGGGCCTGGGAAAAGGGAGAGAGGGATGGACACCCCAGTCATCGTCACCGGGCCTCAGCTGGAGCCCACCACATCTGTTCTGCTCTAACACAGGAGCATGGAAGTCACTAGGGTATACCTGATTCAGGAAATGCTGGGCTGTGCGTGACAGTGACACTGTGCAGAACTGTACTCTGTAACATGTATGTAACATGTATGTAACATGTATGTAACATGTATGTACAAACACCTGCTTTAGCTCCACTCCTGCAGGGCTGAGTGTTTTCACATTGTTTCACACTGTGATCATGACTGCTAACAACCGAGGCACAGGAGAGATAAATGCAGTCCTTCCCATTATCTGCAGCATATGAAATTATCCATGTTGGTAAAACTTTTTTTTTTTGGGGACAAAGTACGATAATTAAATGTACTTAGCTGAAGCTAATTTTATTACAAAAACAAAACAGCTTTTGCCAAGTGTGAATCAGTTTGGCCAGTGTGTCTAATGTAGTGGTTGTTTGTTAACTAATCACAAGCTAGCATGCCTCTTTGCAACACACACACACACACACACACACACACAAAACCCAACATTTATAACACACTGCATTTTATCCAGACTTTCATACATTCATTCACCACCCAACTCACAGCTTTCATAAATCCCCATAGACACACACATATACAAACGCACACACATTGAAGGAAACAGCTTTCTGCTGTCTTTGTTTAAATAGACTTGTAGTAGTGTGTGTGTGTGTGTGTGTGTGTAACCAGCAGTCTGGGTGTTCAGTCTGTCAGCATTGAGCTTCATGTGTGCAGCTGCGTTTTTACTGGCCAAAACACTGTGGCGTGTAGCAATTAGTTCAGGGCCTCCATCACACTAATATCTGACTACGATTTTCCTCTTTCTCAGAGTCACAGTGTGTGTTGTTCATCACTGCAGCTGCCAGAAACATTCTTCACACTCTACCATAGTACAGCAACAGTGTTACTGCCTGAGCCACAGCTAGCAGTGTATCATAGTTTAGTCTTCACATTCACAAAGAAAGGAAAAGGATCTGGGCTAACAGGCGAAGATACTGGAGGTGCTGAGAGAGTCCTGCTCCTCCAAGTCCACCCACAGTTCACGGAGAGGAAAAGGCAGAGTTGTTTCAACAGGCCACGGAGAACAGCCCGCAGGGCATCTGTGCTTCTTCCTCTGTCTTGGCCAGGGGCACTGTATTTTCTTAAAAAGGAGCGCGAGAGAGAGAGAGAGAGAGACAGAGGAGGGAGGAAGAGAGAGAGAGAGAGAGGGAGACTGTGTGAGCTCTGTCTCTTGGGCCCTAGATGACTCACTCTAAAGGAATGGCTCTGCACTTTCCCCCCTCTGTGCTACAAAACCATTGCATTAAAATCCGTCTGAAAACGACAACTAACTTTGTAATCCTGCACATAAATGATCAGTGATACCATTAATAATAAAAAAAAAATTCTAAAAACTGTTGTGTCTTAAGTGATTTTAGAGCAGAAATATGACCATGTTCTTACATAGGTAAGTTTTTATGTGTTTATACTTTCTTACAATACTTAAGTGGTTTTAGAGCAAATGGCCCACAACAGTTACTCATTACACTTCACCATAATGAGAAGTAGAAAGTAGAAATCTTAATAAATGTAGGCAAACATAACTCAAACATTTTTTTCATGTAATTAAACAGAATATACTTGGTCAAAGCCATTTCAAATTGCTTCATTAATTGGTAATAAATAGTTTATTACACATATTTGCTTAATTAAACGTTGCTGGAAAATAAAGCAGGCCAGGTGAAACATTAATTTAATTCTTAGGGAGCACTTAACCTTTATTAAATTTAATTAATTTCATACTTAATCAATTTAAGTATGATGAAAAATTTGGGCTTTTAGACAAAGCATTACACTTTAGCCTGCTGTGCTCTGTGTCCAACCACTACACACCCAGAGACAGAAGGCTTCCTCAGTGAAGACTTTTGTAACATGTCTAAAATGGTAGACAATTGCAACATATCCATATTTGCCGACATTTTAATGGACTGTAGGCAAGAAACCGAGGCACTCTTACTTTATGATAGATGAGTATTTATACCTGTAAGATTCCACTGTGCTACTGTTTTATTTCTGTGTAGTATGTTTATTTTTCAAAGGGGGAGATATCAAGTCAGAAACAATCACTATTTACTGGTAACCCATACATTTTATAATTGTTACTTTTCTCAGTTTATCAAAACATTACCTCATTCTCACCACCGTAGCTCCAACAGCAAATAGCTCCACCAACAGTTTCCAGGGACATGTGTCGGCCCAGTACCTAGTAACCTGCTTGGTTGTGATGTCATGACTGTGGACTGTCATGGATGGCTGGCACGCAGAAGCAGAGAGATCATAAGAAAGTCAAGAAAAGCGTTGCTTGATGAGGAACCAATGGGGCAATGCAGAACCAAGGGGGCAATCCTGAACCATTATAGATAAAACAGACAACAGTCAAATCCAGGTAGCACAGCATTCTTGGTATTAAGAACAAAAGAGCAAAAACAAACAAAGTTAGAACCAGTGAAAACACAAAGGCTTGGAAATACTGGTATAAAATGAGAGAGGCTTCTGACAAACAAGGGTGTTAACATACCCAAAGAAATAACCAACAGGTGGAATCAGTATGTGGGTATTGAGAATGAATGGGAGGATTATGGAGAATGTAGTCCATGGGTGTCATGGCAGTTGGGATAGTGAGACATCAGGTCTAACCTCTGTAAAGACCTGTTTTTAACTTCTATTTTTTTAATGAATTCTAAAACAGCACCAAAATCAAATGTTTCTTTGTCGTTGTGGAGTACTGTGTGCACTCTGATGAGAGGGGAACGTAGCTGAATCCATTTAGAGATGAGATCCAAAACACGGAAAACTTGAAAACTTTCCATATACATTGTAAATAACTAACCCCACAACAAACACACATACACACAAGCCCAGATGCAGAACCAACCATGCACCCACACACCCACCAGAGTAGTTTGGGCGGGTGCGGGGAGTGGGGGTGGGGCGTGCCGTTTCCCCCTCAGTAATCCCTGTTCACAGCATTCTATGATGTTTTAGGTTGGGTGGTTGTCCCTCCCAATGTTAAAATGAAATCTACACAACTGCTCTCCACAGTTTCCAATTAGAGTGTACACATATGCAGCACAGTGGGTCCGTTTGAAGATGGAGTCATGTAGTCGAAGGGAAAATATTGCTCACTCTGAGCTTAGAATGAATCTGAACACAGTGAAGAGTCTGTGTGTACTAAGCGCTGCACAAATGGAGTGAGAGGGTACTTCCATTGAGTCATCCTTTCATGCACACAGGCTGAGGTTGGTCAGTTGATGGGCACATCCCTCCAAGTCGATGGAAACACAGGACGTTCCTGACTTTGAGGCCTGTGAATGGGTTTGATGGCTGAAGGAAATTTTGCTGACGAAGAGGCTGAGGAAAACATTTGTTCCTAAGAACTTTTCTCCGTGTTTAACTAATTCCACAGAAATTCTCTTGGCTGAAGTATAAACTTGGACTAAATCAAATCATTAGGGATATTCCCCTCTGAATAACTGACTATGTGTTACAAATAAACAACAAAGTTAAAAATTTTTAATTATTTTTTTTAATCAACATTTGACTCAACAGCGTTTCCACATTTGGTGGGGATATATTGGGCACTTAATCTTTAGCGCTGTTGTGGTTTACAGAGGTTCACATTCAGGGTAAGTTGGCGGTATGTTGAGAGGCTGACTGATATCCTGAAGGGGCAAGTCATCCTTCCTCCCTGCTGCTATCACACACTGCTGTCTTTTTATATCTCCTCACTTTCTCCTTATCTCCTCACTCTCATTTAAATGCTTGATAAGTGAATTCCAAGTAATAAATCCTTAATTTCCTGTAGCAATATGTTATATACACCATGTTTTAATCTTTTGGTACATCTGTCTTTTTTGTGCTGTCTGTTCTCCTTAAATTGGATTTTAGCTCCTTTCTGAAAGCTTCTTCTATTCCTCTCATCCTTAAAGCCTGGATTGTGCTGGCTGCCTCTTCCCTGCTAGCCCTGAAAGAGATCTCCTCCAGATGTTGGGTTTTGCAGCAGCTGGGAGTTGTTAGCCTAGCATGTTCTGCCAAACCACCACCCCCTTCCTCTACAGTCCACTCCCTCATCACCCAGGCCTAGGCTGCATAGAACATGAAGAGCCCTCCTCTTGGAACCTCCATGGTGTTGTAAGTGTGAGCATATGAGAGCACATGATTGCATCTGTGTAGGGTTTTGGTTCAGACCAAGCACATAAAGAGACATATAAACTCTTTTACATCTAAACATCTAAATTCATGATGTTAGCATTTAATATGTAATACAATGTCAAAACAAAGTTCCCAAAATAAAGTGCTAAACTATGTCATTGTTGTAAATACGTTTTTGTTCTTTTTATGTTGTGGTTGTTGTTGTTGTTGTTGTTGTTAAGTAGGAATTCTTGGCCAAGTAACTAAAGAGAATTTAGCTTAGTAAGATCTGGTTAAATATGCAAAGCACAAAATTTCAAGTCTGGGTTAGATCATGTTGAAAATAATTACAATCCCAGAAAAAAGTAAATTCTCTAGAAGGTCTGTAAGTGTTCATTTCAGGGATTTCTCAGGAAGGACCATCATTATTAAGTTCACAGCTGCAGTTCTGTTTCATTCTCACAGTTCCTGAGGATACAACACTAACCTGTGCTTCAGAAAGGAAGTGGAGCTTCCAGCTCTGCTGACTACCATGGAGCATAAAACAAATTGGATGGACAGATCCATTAAATGGAAATTATGGTTTGATGCTGACTTGACTGGATGAGAGATGACAGAATAGACTTATATACAACAGCTGCTGCAGTCCTGATAGTCTAATATGTTCATCTCAACACATTTAAAACATACTGTGGTATGCAGTGTTTATGCAAGTCACTAAGAAGAAAAACTTCACAAAACAAAGTTTTACTTTAATGCTTTGTTGCATTATTTTTCCATCATTTTTATGTATGCTTTCCTACATCTTCATGACTAAATATATTCTTAGACTACTGACTACTGAGATCTTACACTACTAACTGCTGAGATCTTGAAAGATCTGCAAGGTTGCTTGCTGTTACAAAGATCACCAGGGCATCCAACCAAACAACTGATTCTTGATGCGCATGAAGAAGGCGTTTTAGTTTTCTCCAGAAAAAGCAAGACCTTTTCAAAAAGGAATTTGACCTGAGCAGAATTTCAGTTAGAAAGACAAAGTTATCGTTAATATAAACTCAAACACAAACTCTCCAGTACAAACCCCAAAAGAGTGTGAAATCTGAAACACTTCACTGATGTGAATTTTCATCAGTAACAGTCCATTCACAGTCCAGCTCTCTTAATGTACCTGTTTTGTTGTTGCCCTGTAGCCTCTTGGTGTCCTGCTCTGCCTCATCTTGAGTGAAGGCCCTGTCAGCCTCTATGTGCTCGTCCTTCAGCTGACCTTCAGCCTTTTGTCTCCTGTCCTGTGCATAAACTAATTGATCCACCTGGCTAAGAAATAGATGAAATGGAAGAGAAAGCAGTTTCCCAGGAAATTGATTCCCAGGAAAGAGGTGTATTCCCTCAAAGTAAAGCTGCCACTCTGCATCATTACTCGTTGATTTGTTTCAGTTCCAACTTATGCGATTACATCTGGACTGCACTGCACTACGTGTTTCAACTTGAACAGCGTTACCATGAGAACAACGTGCTGCTACAATGGGTCACTTTTCACATTACTTTCTATTTTGCTTTCTGGCTTCTTGGGAAAAACTGCCTGAAACATCCAAGACCAAAATCACATGCTTCATTACAACTCTTGTGCTGATTAGAGAAAATGTAATGCTAGCAAAGGCTGGTCGTAAGCAGATAATCAGTAGGAAAGACAAAAGAATTAGTAAACAAACATGATAACATATTATTCCTTGTTACTATGCAGTTTTAGTTGGATGTCATGACTACACTATTTTGTTTTGTAAAGTACTGATGATGCCTATGATATACCAAGAAAATCTTGTTGTATCAAAATTTATTGTGATAACAACTATACATCATCAAATTGCCCAAACCAATGTAGAATGGAATGTTTGACAATTGGCCCAGTCAGTAAAGATGTCCATCATTTATATGTGTAATTTTTATAACATGTGTTTGACAAATTAATTCAAGATTTCATATCATGAAGCATTACCTTCAGCATAAATCCCATGAGTTCCACCTATAAAGACATTTCTCACTCTCATTCATTCTTATCATTCCAACTGCAAAGGAACACATTTCACTTTTGATCAAATTACACTAAGCGGCAGACATTTGTAAACTGGTTCTGTGATTCTAAACTGCCATTCAAGACACCGTTGTACTTGGGTGAAGCATTCTTTATTGAAAATACTTCTGTTGGTTTCAAATACAGTTATGACACATAACATTTTACACAGTCCTAGTGGTAAAAAGATGTTTTGGATTAAAAAAATAACACAAATTTTGAAACAACTTTGCTTTTGTATTTTAATGAACAGAGGAGCCTGAGTGTATACTGTTAGCACCAAATCCATGTTCAAGTGACATATTGTGAAGTTTGAAAGTGGGATAAAGGAGAAGATTAGGTATGGCTTTAACCACTCTTCAGAAAGACAACATGAGCATGGACATTACTTTAAAAGGGCTGCTGTTCATTCAGCATCTTCAGGATGACTCAGCGTGTTCATTATCTCACAGAGAGACACTGCACTGTTGACCAGCAAACTGAAATATCTGTACATAAATCCATGGATGCATTGTTCAACAAAAGCTCATTTTTAGGTACACAAATGGTCATAAAGTCTAGAGAATTCATTCAATCCAAGCACCAAAATAAACGAGGGGTGACCAAAAGTGCTTTGAAATATGGCGTGAGAGTACATTCACTAATCTTTTCATCTTCCTAAGACATACAAGACAGAGACAGAGCCACAGTCTGTCTCTTAAAGATAATTCAGAACTATAAGAAACCCTAAGTGATGTAAATCGAAATATGAAAATATCTTGTGTTCTACTGCCCTGCCCACACACTGTACTTGTTAATGTTCCATTACTTGATAAAAGTCCCTTTTGCCCCTCCCACATCCTGGTTGGCTCCCGCTTACCCCCGTGACATGCCCTGTTACTCAGACCAGTGCAACCTTTCTGGATACAGTTTGGTAGAACACACCCCTGAGCATGCTAGGGTAGTCAGAAGCCTTAAAGAGATGGCGGTAGGCGTATGTGTTGTCATAGGGACGTCCCCGACTCACCAGTGTACGCAGGTTGGCTTCATTTATCTGAGTTCCAACAGCCAGAACATAAAGCTCAATGCCATTGGTATGGACCTGCTCAACCGCCTTCTCTATCTGCACGGTGTTGATGCCCTGGGAGCGGCCATCTGAGAACAGCAGGAGTTTCTTCTTCCTGTTCCTGCCGCCCCGGAAGCGGTCGATGGCGAAGTTGAGTGCCTCGGTCACCTGCGTGCCCGCATTCTGGAACTTGGCCTCCTGTATCTGGGCAACCACCTGGGTGGCATTGTTAGAGAAGTCAGCTTCCAACTTGGCCGCGTTGCTGTACTGGCCAATGGCAACACGGACTGGTACATTCCCCTTCCTCTCTGCAGACAGGAAGCGTCTGGCCAGCCTCTCGGTGAAGTCTTGTGTCATCTTGAAGTTCTTGGCACCTACACTAGCTGAGCTGTCCATCATAATGAGGACGTCTGCAGGTTCACTGAAGGAAACTAGAACAGAGATATTTTTTCTGTTTTAATTTTTAAAGTCATTGTTAGGAGTTTTGGAAGGCCATCTCAAATATCTACATGCATTAAATTGGAGTAAATAATCAACCTTTGTTACTATAACTGTGTGTTGGGGAACCCTACAGGCTAACACTAAGATTATATGTTTTTTGTTTGTTTTGGTTTTTTTTCATTTTAAAATGCCTAAATTTCATTGTCCAAACAGAAAACAGTGTTTGCATGTTTAGCAAAATGTGTATCATCAACTCCAGGGTCTGATTATGCAGTATCAATGTAAAGAGTGAATGATGTCATGAGATAATGACATTATGAGATAATGACATTATGAGATAATGAGATCGTCATATGCACACTTACTTGGACAAGTGTAAGTAGGGCACTTCTTGTCTGTGAAGAAAACAAAAGCCACAACTCAGTCCTCCGCTGTCCAAAGCCACATCTGTATCATCCGCTCTCTAAACGACCCCCGTCCGTGATTAGCACCTTACCCTCACACATCCGCTCAGTCAGGTTTTGCAGGAAACTATCATCCAGCAACATGCCGAAGTTGTCCAGGACAAACGAGAATCCTTGTCTCGGGTCGCTCGTGCACACCACCTCGTTGAGCTGCTCCGATTTGGGCTGCCTGCCTGCGTAGTCTACCACGCCTACACCACCTACCTTTCACAGACAAACGCACCACCTTAATGTTCACTAAAAGCACTAAATGTATACATGTTACTTATTCCTTAATTATTATTTAAGAACACATTATTTTAAAACGGAATCAAAATATATACATTTTTTGCTGTTTTAGAAAGGCATGCATATGTTTTGTCTGGATCATCATTTGCTTCTATTTTTAAACTGCTGTGATATATTTCATTCCAGTTGTAACAGATGTACATTTCTAACATTCAGTTGTTTGCTGGTATGTTGTAAAGGCAGGAGCAGGTGTTGACTGTGTGCGGTAGGACTCTGCTAGTGGTAGCTCACTGGTTAAGGCACTTGACTAGTAATCAGAAGTTTGCTGGTTCAAACCCCACCTCTGCCAAGTTGCCACTGTTGGGCCCCTGAGCAAGGCCCTTAACCCACAACTGCTCAAGATGTATTCAGTCACAATTGTAAGTCGCTTTGGATAAAAGCGTCAGCCAAATGCTGTAAATGTAAGTGTCACCTGTAGGCTGACACGTGGTTTTCCAGACACTGACCAGAACTGGAATAAATGACTTCGTTGAAAACTTTTTATAATGTTTAGAAATACCTGAGCTGATCTAAACCAGGTAAATGGTCTTCAAGTCGGCTGACGTGAACTGTGTGTGTGTGTGTGTGTGTGTGGCAGCTGCGGCGTGAAGTTCGGCTCAGGAAAGAGTATCTGTACAGGAAGGCCCAGGAGGACCGGCTACGCTCCATAGAAGAGAAGAAACAGCGGCTCAAGTCTGCCTTAGATGGTGAGGAAGTGACTTCAATACCCCAGCCCTGTTCTTGTTTTTCTTCTATTAATAAAAGATTGCCTGGACTGTGGTTTCACACTCGCCCTGCCTCCCCCAGAGAATCGTCTCCTGCCTACGGAGGTTCGCAAAGAGGCCTTGCAGCTCCAGAAACTGGTGGAGTTTGATGATGAGGGTGGAGAAGGTAATTCCTCGTTTGCTCTCTCCTACCGAAAGGAGAGAAGGTCTTGTGGTAAAAGAACCTTCAAAACTGTGCAACCATCAATACTGTAACTGTGGTGAATGTTGTTTTTCCTCTTCTTGGTAGCTGTTACTTTTATTAGCACTGGTTTCACTGTACTACATTTGAGCAGGTTCTTGGGTCGTCGTGTCTTTGAGCTGTGATGGCAGTCTGCTGATCTCTGAAGTGCTGTGCTGATGTGAATTAAACATGTTCAATTAAACTTTAATATTAATGGAAAAGTAAACGTGTATACTGTCACAATGCAGGTTGCAAAATTAATGCGTCACTGTCAGCTGCAGTGTGTGTGCGTGAGTACTTTTCTAGAAACTTCAGGACACATTACAGGGATAATACAACGCAATACATAAGAACATGGGCTATAAAAAAAATTCTGGCTGAAAGCCCGAAATTCAACAATGATGATGGTTGCGAAAAGGGATAAGCAGCCCAGGATGGTGCCTGGAGTGGAGATCAGAAGGGTGTAGGAGGCAGTCATGGAGAAGGTGATCAGGAGAAGCTTATGGTCTATTAGAGTCTATAGGGGTAACCAATGAAGATCACATATGGCCATGGGATGGATAGAGAGTGACCTAAATAAACAGAATTCTGAACTAATTGTGGGTTTTTTTTTTTTTTGAGTCATTTGGAGGAATTCCAGAAAGAATGAAACTGCAGTAGTCGAGTCAGGAGACAGCAGATAGATTGTATTCTGGAACCAAGGGTGGAAAACTGGTCTCCCGCTGAAGTAAAAATCTCTGTAATGGTGGCTCTGTAGTGATATTCAATGGTGGGCTTCTCTTTGGGTCAGGTGTCAGCTCCCATATGGACGATGAATACAAGTGGGCTGGAGTGGAGGACCCCAAAATCCTGGTCACGACTTCCCGCGATCCAAGTTCCAGGCTCAAGATTTTTGCCAAGGTGTGCTGCATGAACGCTTGAGCAGTTCATATTTTATGACGATCACGTTCTTTCTCGCATGCCGCTTGTTAAGGTATTTGTTTGCGGTTGGCGTGCTATCAAGTACCAGAGTGCTCAGCGCTCCACTCTGTTTACACAGGAAATGAAGCTTATGTTCCCTGGGGCCCAGCGTATGAACAGGGGAAACCATGAAGTCAGCACACTAGTGCACGCCTGCAAGGCCAACAGCGTCACGGACCTGGTGGTCGTGCATGAGACCAGGGGTCAGCCAGGTAGGGGAGGCACCGCTGCCCGGTTCACCTGACGAATCGCAGCGCTGCTCTCTGTCGCGCGTCACGGACCGTCCGCTGCTTCTTCCCTCAGACGGCCTGGTGGTGTGTCACCTCCCTTTCGGACCCACCGCCTACTTCACTCTGTACAACGTGGTGATGAGGCACGATGTCCCTGAGATCGGCACCATGTCTGAGGCCTTCCCCCACCTCGTCTTTCACAACTTCACCTCACGCCTGGGCCGCCGGGTGAGTCCCTACTGCGCCCTCTTGTGGCGGATCATTTTAGACATTTAGACATTTGCTGAGAAAAGCAACAGATGCACACCGAGCAATTCTAACTGATCCACAGTCTTCCATCGCCTCTATAAAGAAAGGAAAACAACGCGCCGTTACATTTTGGCAAAGTTTGTAACCTTTTTTATATTTAAGATATTTAAACAAGAAACCACTATATGAAGAAAGCTTCTTTTTGATTGGTTGCCTATGGCCAAGTTGTACTGCTGCCCCTGTAAAGAATCTTACCCTTTACTCTAGAGAGCAGTAAGAGAATGTAGAGACTGTAGGTCCTGGGTAAAACCACAAAGACTCAGAAGGAAAAGGCCATTGGGTGGTGGTCCTCAAACAAATGTGCTAAATGTACTTGAACAGGAGTGTCTGTCTACATTCACGTGTGAACAGGGGACACAACAGCAGGTCAAGCCCATGCCAAAATAAAAAAAAAAACTAAAACCCCAAACAGTCTTTGAGAGGCGGTGTAACTTGCCGAGCGTCCGTTGTTTCCTTGGAGAAGCTGGTGCTGAGCTGCTGGACGGACAACGTCTTGGTTTGGTGTCTTGGAATCGGGTCTGCTACTGCACCCTGGTCCCTGTGGTCCTGAGGCGAGCCTGTATGTTCTGAAGCTGACTTGACGCTGCTGGAGCACTGCAGGGATTAGTCCGGCCCTAATCTAACACGCGGTGTTGCCAGCTAGAGTGGGTCTGCTTGAGAAAGACGTCAAACAGGAAGCGGAGCTAAATGATGCAGGCATGGCAGATCTCCAGGGACTCTCCACTCTGAGAGTCATTAATTAACTCTCCCCAGATGAGTCGTAATTCTGAACCAAATTAAAGGTTCTTTTAAGCTCAATTGGGTGCTTGAAAAATGCACTTGTGGTACGACACACGAGCTTCTCTATATTCCCCGGCCAGAAAATGTCTGCTGCTTCTGCCTTTAAGATGTTTTGCAGTGGAACACCACCATCTACTGGACAGAAATGGCATTGCTTTAACATGGCTTAAAGCTGCAGTCAGGAAGGTTGAGAGTGGACTTATCTCGAATATTTGAACATGCACAACTACCAGGCCCCACCCCCTGCACTCGGCCCTGAAGCTCCTCCCCACAGAGGAGGCTGCTCTGCCTGTTGTGAGATATCAACATGTCTGGCTAACAGGCGAGCAGAAATAAATCATGTACATGAAAAGCAGATCCACAGTATCTCTTTGGTAAAAGACCTGGTACATATATGTATTTCAATGCTTAGATTTTAGTTTGAAAACAGAAAAAGTTGTGAATAGTGCTAAATAAGAGGGAAACCACTTACGAGCGGTAAACCATTTAACTCTTATATTCACGTTGCCTGTGTTTTCAAACGGTAACCAGTAGACTTAACATAAAAAAAACAGGCTCCTATTAACCCGACACCAACATCACAGTAAAGTATTTTGCAGTGTTACTGTTTTAGCTTTGTGATTTAAATGTATTTTTATTTATTTATTTATTTATCTTTTGCAAAATAAAGAGTAAATCAAGCAGGAGTACGGTTTAATCCTTCCCGTTTAGTTTGCTTTTCTTGATTTGTCACCTTCTGTTTTCTTGTCTTTATCGTGTAAACTGTTGTTGGCAGAGGATGGATAGGCTGTTATTTATTTATTTATTTATTTATTTATTTTATTTCCATCAATGGTGGTTTTTCTACCATTGCTTTAGCAAAGTTCCTGAAACCACTAACGGGTGCGAGTGAAAATGTACACCAGCAGTGATTGCCACGCCTCCTGGTTTGTCAGACACGCCTCCTGGTTTGTCAGACACGCCTCCTGGTTTGTCAGACACGCCTCCTGGTTTGTCAGACACGCCTCCTGGTT
>JAOXYF010000025.1:8379679-8401650 GCA_028565775.1 Sternarchorhynchus goeldii | reverse complement strand
TGTCTTGATTTGCATGAGGTGGATTCTTGCCAATTGCATTAGCAGGACATGGAGGACGAAGATTTATTTACTAATTTTTTTCTTCCTTTATCTCTTGTATTACTTTCATAGACATGTTTCAGCGATTCTGTACTTAAACTGTTTTACACTACACCACCTCCATGTGGGGCACCTGCTCCACAGTGCCTAAACTGGTTTGTTTAAGGGCTACAAAACAAATTTAATCATCCCATGTGGGTTGTACTTTTATAATCACTTTATTAATAATATTTGTTGAAAAAAATTACTTATTGCTCCTTAAAGTACCTACGCTGCATATACCCACAGGGCTAGTAAAACAAAATTTAATCTCTCTCCTACAGTGCTGTCGGAATCATTTGTGTTAAATAGAAGGCCAGTGTTTAAAAGAAGTTCCCGAAGCACAACCGCCCACGTTCTAATGAATGTAGCTGGCTTGAAAGCGTACCAGAACCAGAGCTGATGAGCCAGATGAGAACGTTCTAGAGCTCCTCCAGCACTCTCACTGATCCATCTTTTAGGATTGTTTTTTGTCTGTAGGAGATTATCGGTGCGTGGGAGTCTTGCGTCTGAAGTTAATGGTTCTTCTGTTCCCCAGACATGCAGTATCCTAAAATACCTGTTTCCTGTGCCTAAAGAGGACAGCAGACGGGTAATCACGTTTGCCAACAAGGATGACTTCATTTCCTTCAGGTGATTTTGTCCACTTATTGACTTTATCTTGTATTTTTTTATTCTGAAAATATCCATAGTTGTTGTTCATTTATGAAGTTTAATTTTGGAAATTTGCTTATATTTCTGATATAAACATGTTTTAGTTGTTCCTTAGTATAAGATTATCCAACATATATGAGCCTTCAAAGTAGGAAGTCAAACGTTTTTAATTTTTATAGGCACCACACTTACAAGAAGACTGACCACAAGAACATAGAACTAACAGAAGTTGGACCAAGGTTTGAAATGAAATGTAAGTCCTTACTTTGTTGTAAACTGAAGGCCGCTCCACGGCCGAGTTAGTACGGCTTCCCTTCCATGTCTGGTGCTATAGTACAGCCCAGCGTTGTACTATACAACGCACACCTCCTGTTTGATGTGGGTTATTTTGAATGTTCCTCCTCGTTTCCAGTGTACATGATCAAGCTGGGAACGCTGGAGAATGAGGCCACGGCGGACGTGGAGTGGCGGCACCACGCGTACACGCGCACGGCCAGGAAGCGGACGTTCCTGAGCGTGGAGTAGCAACACCTCGGAGAATCAACATCTACCCATCGTGGCACGAGAGATGCCAGTCAAAAGATTTCTCTCACTTCTCGGAGAGACGTGTACTTTTTGTGTGCCTGGGCTGGCTTTTTCCACTGAATTGTCTCAGTGAGAGCAACAGTGCAGGGAGAAACTGAACAGAGCTGGTGGAAAATGTTCACAACACAGTCTCCCCATGTTTGGGATTGATCACTGCATATATGCAGATCATAGGATCAGCGCTGACCCTCTGCTACTCAAACACTCTGTATTTATGCAAATATTCAGATGTTCCTGTTCATTTTTTTTTTTTTGTCAGGACTTTGATGGCATACATTGATTAAACACGGTGGTGCAAAAGCACATTGCTTTGTAGTTGCCATGGTAAACAATTGAATATTGCCAGTAACATTTAAACACCAAGCTTTGATTGCATCACTTTACAAAATAAATAAATAATGGACTGTGTAGGTTCTGCTACTGAAAGTTACAATAAAAGAAAGTAAGGCCTCAAGGTAACTGGAGAGTAAAGCCTTTTTGTCATGTCACAGTGGATTCTGTTCTGTCAGCCGATGTCATTTCAGTACTGTGCGATATGCTGTGAACTGATGTGCATTCTGGTAGAAGCTTGAGGTATTTATAAAACGTTTATAATCAATAATTCAGCAGTCTCCATTCTGTCAGTGTGTGTCTGAATGTTTCCTGCCTTGTGGAAGGGAGAAATCACTGAAAACAGTGAGAAATACAAAAAAAAAAATGGACTTATTCAAACTTTTCATTCGGGCACTGCACAACGTGAAATATTTTTTTAGCGTATTTTTCTTAATATTTAAATGTAAACATTCTGTAAGTTTACACCCGCCGGTAACAAACGGGCAACCAATTTCAGCCTTTATTTTGACGATTTTCTTCAAAGTCGTAACCGGAAGTACTACATCGAACCCATGTCCGTGTCCGAGTCGCAAGCGTTTGGCTGGATAGCGCTTCCGTTCATGTGTTAACGTGTTATAAGAAACATGCAGACACTGAACCGTTTGCGAACAATATGCGGTACTCACGGACTTCACAAATGTGTCCCATGCCTACTACATGTTTGCCTCGCCGTACATTCAAGTGTCGTTTCAAGAAAAACGTTAAACTTTCGCAGCAAAGACAGGGAGCGGAACACCGGCGAATGTGATTGTAAAGCACTTGAAACACACTTGACCCTGCATTGCAAGAATTCTCTACGGAATTTTTGTACGTCTTCAGCAGTAAGAAGCTGTTGGAGTTGCGGCTCTTCTTGTCAGCTGTTCTTTTGCTCATCTTGTAAAGTTATACAACCTCCCAATGAAAACGCTACTTATTTTGAGCTTTTAAACTGGTAAGTACCTGAATATTTGTGTTGTCACTAGACTACTAAATGCTATTGGACTGTTTTATATAGAGTAAAGATAATAGCTGGCAAGCTGACAGCTAGCTAAAGTCGCTATACTGTAAATTGAGAATTCTAGTTAGAGAAGCTATCTTACTACCTTGCATAAAATTTGCCCAAAGAGCTTGTGGGTGTACCTTGAGGTGTAACTAGTTCTGTAGGTCAGGTGCTACTGCGCATGCGCACGTCACCCTTGCGTCAAACATACTAGTCATAATTAATGTATACATTTTGTTGTTTTCAGCAACAGTTTATTTATTTAGTAGATTGCACAACTGAAAGACAGCTCGACTAACATGGACATGGGCGAATATGCATATCCCCGTCCTCAGTGCTCGAAGTGGGCCTGTACTCACCGGTACGCAGTACCAACAAACTTACATTTTACTGTTGCGTACCGAGACTTTCTTGTATGCCGGCTCTTACAAGCTTCCCGTAATGTTTTCTGCGTTTGGGAGATACTTGTATAAAGATTCATATATGCCATTAGGTCCTTTTCTGTAAATGTCATACCCTCTGGATTTACAGGGGCCTTTCACTCGAAGGAATACTAACCTTTTAGTATAATACTTTAATTTAATATTTGAAAGATTGCGAGGCAAATACTCTATGAACGAAAAGGTCATTACCTTTATCACTGGACCTCATTATCAGCCGTGAGGAAGTGTCTTAAATATTTCTTTATATGACTGAGGAACAGACAGTGGAGTCTCTCTTAACCAGTTAATAACAATCTCCTAGCTCCTAGTCAGAAGTATATTGTGAAGAAGTTTGTGATGTAGGTTACAAAACTACTGGAGGAAAGCATGTTCTTAAACTTGTGCCACTTTTCACACACAAAGCTGAGATACTGCAGTCGGTTCTGTTCATCACTGGTGTTGTACGTAGTCGGCGTATGCATTCACGTAGCTTTACTTTATCTGCAGTATTAATTCAGCTTTCTTTCATGTGAACCAAGTGTAGTGTTTTTATTTTCTTTCGGTGGAATTCGTAGGTATGCATGGAGATAGAAATCACCAGAAGTGGCAATAACATTTAGCTATGTAAGCCTGACATATTTGACATACATTTCAAAAAGTAAGACGAATTGTAAGAGCACTGGTTTGAATATCCATACACTGCAGGTACGGTTAGAAGAAGCTGGAGAAGTTTGGCCAGTGAGAACTGATAAATCCTTGATTTTTGATGTAACCTCCAAGTTGTGAAAATGTTGAAACATAAAGGAATTTTACAGACTAAAACTGAGAAAGTCAAGGTCAACGCATACTGTCTCGGGCCTTCTGGGTCGTCATGGTTTGTGATTTACAAACCCAAGAACCTCTTAAGGTTCACTGGTTCATGGTTTCTGTGCATGGTGTTGTATAGTGTATGCATTTTTATGTAAGCTAATCTTGTAGACCCTGTTTTTTTTATTCAGTATATCGAGAAGCAATGTGGTTTTGCTGCTCAACATTGTAACACTGATTTCCATGAGTAGGGTTGGTTTGTTTGGGTTGTTTGAGCGACTGGATTGTACTGGGAGTGGATCACTGACTGAACAATCCAGGTTTCAGCTTTGGCACAATGGAATGGGACAAATAATCAACATTTGCCTTGTGTAACCTGTAATCTTTGTGTTGTTTTGTTTTGCTCTTCTCAACTAGTGATCAGACATTTGCTTTGGACACTCAGAAACTGCAGCGGCGGTATCTAGAGCTTCAGAAATCTCTACATCCTGACAACTTCAGCCTGAAGTCCTCGGTACTTATCCTGTCAAGTGGAGCGCGACACTGATGCAAATTTCACATGACAATGATTCATTCTAACCCAGATTTTAATAGAGAACGGAGCACTAGTGACCTCTGCTGGCGCAATCGTAGTCTGCAGAAAAGTCTGAATATTTATTCTGTTTGTGGAGCAAACTCCTTGGTGTATTTATTTACTTTTAAGAAAACTCACTTTTGGAGCTAAATTTGTAGCAATTCATTATTTCCATGAGCGCGGCAGAACCTGTGTATAATTTGCATTTGCAAGCTTCATATCTTCATCGCAGCAAAGGTACACACTTGTGGAACCTGCATATTATGGGAATAAATATCTGCGGATGCAGCTTCAAATTATGCAGCAGCCACGTTATCACTTCCACAAGCATCACATTAAATGGATGTTATTGGTGTTAGTTTGAGGTTTATTCCATTTTAAATACGATTGTGTTTGGATATACGAAGGCCATGTATATCAAACAGAGCCGCACTAAGCCGTGAAGACGGTTTTGTGGCGCTGTTTCAGTGTTCTCATTCCAGTTGCTTTCTACAGATGCAGAGAGTGCAGGTCAGCAGGTTGTTTGCTTAAAACAACAATAATGACAAAAACCTCTGCAATCTTCCTACGAGGCTGGTGATGGGGATCTTTTGAACGGCGAACACTCGTACCTCCATGGGTGGCTGCCGATTCTCCGGGGTTTTGCCTAGCTTGACAGCAGAAAACACTCCTCCCCTCCTCTCCCCTGTTTTCCTGTTCTCCACCCGTCAGCCGCAGCGCTCCACAACTCCCTGAGACGGCTAACTAACGTTCAATACCTCTGCCATTACCCAAACCGTCAGGAATATAGGGGGGGAGGGGAGTAAAAAAAAAATCCAATTATCGACATTGCAGAGGACTCATGAATAGAGAGGGTGGCCACATGCCATGGGAACTGTGCCCAACCAAAGGCATGTTCATTTACTGTGATACTGTGGAATGACTGACTGCAGGCCAATCACATATTTTGTGGATGGGGAAAGTGTGAAAGTGTAACAGTGAACTCATGAAAAGTAATTTCATGTTGATGTTCTGTATTAGATGACTTTTTTTTTCTCTTTTTTTATGACTGCATGTTCCCAGCTAAGAAGGTGAACATAACGAACAGTAGAGCAGTAATTTGGACAGGTTTTGTGATCCTTCATTTCAGACCGAACAACGGTATTCTGACGTGCAGTCAGCCTTGGTAAACAAAGCCTACAGTACTCTCCAGAAACCTGTTACACGTGCTGTGTACATGGTAAGAAGACCAGCCTTTAATTTCATATAATCCTTCATCTATATATGTGGGCAAGTGAGTGGGAAATGTTAAAGTATGAGAAACTACTCCTGAAACTACTGGTGAACTCCTGTATTTGTCAGGGAGTTTGTATGGCGGAGTTTTCAGAACACCGTAGAAGCTAAATAGTGGCCATGCGGGAAGATAAGGCCTTTAGCTCCTACACGCTCCACAGATATAACTGGTCTCCTGTGTGATCACCCTCAGCTACACCTGCAAGGAGTTCATCTTGAAGAAGGCACAGACCTCACGGCTAGCCCTGCCTTTCTGCTGGAGGTCATGAAGGTCAACGAGAAGCTGTCGGAGACCCACAGCCAAGAAGAGGTCGTTTCCATAGGGCAGTCGGTGCGAGGTGAGCGGGTAAAACCACGCCGTGTGCTACATGGAGCGTTAGAACGTGCTAGCAAACATCGCTTCACAATGCATCACTCGTAGACCTTGTTCATTTGACTTTTTACGGACTGAATACTTTTTTACAGAAACGCCCAAGGCTATTTTATTATGTTTTGTTTTTTTTTAAATTGTTTTGATGTTTTTATTTTTGCTGGCTGGGTTATTAATTTGCGCGGGTCATGTGCACTTGGCAAGTTGGGAGCGTTGTGCTGCTTCCGTGTCCGATCCTTAGAGCAAGGATGCGGCTCTGCTGTAAATACTCGCGTTCCTTTCTCTCCTTCTCCAGAGGCGTTACAGGACCTGACTGAACAGATAAATGCATCACTGAACAAAGGTATCTCTTCGTTTCCCCCCCTGTAATTCCACCCGAATTTGACACCGGCTAAACCAAGGCTGCTGTTAAGGGAGGGAACAGGCAAAGGTCTCGCATGTTTTCCTGTCGCGCCGTAGGAAGATGGGTGGGTTTTTTTTGTTTGTTTTTTTTTGGTGGCAATCTCACGACCCTTTTTTTTTATCAGGGGACTTGCAGTCAGCCAAAGAGCTCCTGGCCCGAATGAAATACTTCAGCAATCTCGAGGAGAAGGTAAAAGAGAAACTGACGGAGAACTTGTGAGGGGGCGGGTGAAGGACCGTTACCGCACGCTTCCTTCTCCCGTCACAAAAGCACACTGGGATTCCAGTTTCCATGTCATTTTAACGTTGAACATGCTGTATATTAAATCGTATTTTTGAAAGTGTATTATTATTTTCTTCAAATAAGAAAATCCCAAACAAAAACAAGACCACACCCCCACAAAAAACACAATTGCTGTGTTATGGACCCAAACCAAACATTAAATTTAGACACACTGCATAATATACCTGCCTGAACCAAGGTTGTAAGTGACTGTGTTCTACCCTCTGGCATATACCATCATTAAGCACATTGCATGCCTGGTGTATGTTAGCCCTTCCAGTTTAACCTTAGATACACATTAAAAAAGCCACTAGATCTTGCTGCAAATTCTTAACCTTAAAAATACGATTCCTCTCATGGTTTTCTGTCTGCCCATTGCTGTGTCTCTGATAAATGCATCTTATTGTACTGTAATGTAAACTGATTCATTAGGCTGTAATTGGAGCAAGTTTGTGCTAGATTGTGTCATTACTGTGGACATCCAGTTAAACATCACACTCTTATTAGATACAGATTCAGCAAAATGGCTTTATTGTACCAGTTTGTACTGTTGCTTAGGGTGGGGAATAAACTAAATTATGTAATAATCCATTTATCTCATCCAGGATTTATGACTGTCTGTGTGTGTGTGTGTGTGTGTGTGTGTGTGTGTGTGTGTGTGTGCGTGCCTGCATAAGTGCATGACTGGGGGTAAACGCACTGGAATACCTCAGTCAAACTGTAGAGGGAACCATGTTACCTGAAAATGCCACAATAAAGATCATGGCAAACTGACAGATTTATGTTGCTTCTTAACATATGACATGTAATATATACATTAGACGTGGAATATTTTGTCATAAACTCCTTGCAAAACAAACACTCCCTTTGCTATTTTATGTTTCTAACTATTTTATGTTTCTAAGCTAAATTAAACATTAATGCAGAACTGAACCTAAATGTTTATGTACGTTTCTAAACAAAAGAATGGAAAATGGATTGCAAGGGATGTATTTTGGATTTACAAAAACACTTTGGGCAACAATGTGTTTTTAAATCCCAACAGGATTCATGTAATGCCACTCTAGCACCACTCTGAATATGTCCCACAGCAATAAGACTAGACTGCTTGTTTATTAAGTCTCAAACAACAATGTCACGCACCCAAGTTTTTCTCAGGAGACACCATTTCCCTAATACATGTAGATTGGCTTTGAATTAAACGTTGCCGGCCCACTGTGGGGAGAGAGATGGAGTAAGGAAGAGAGACCGACAGATGGAAGGAAGGAGGTAGAGGGATGTGGCCTGTTTGTTATTCATCCAATAATTGGAAGACATGTACCACCCTGCCAAATTAATGAGAAAAAGTGATTGACCAATGCTGACCGTTCACCACAGTCTCCACGGAGACCTTGAAATTGAGTTTGAAGAAGAGGGAGATAGAATGAGAGTGAATGAGAGCTCGAGAGAGGTAGGAACAACCTGCATAGAACACAAATGGACTTAGGCTGCATAGAGGGACGTGGAGAGGTCCATGAGGTTGGGTTTCTCCCAGTGAGTGAACAGGCAGGATTTTCAGACCCTTGTTTGTTTGTTTTCTGTGAAACGCGATTAAGACTGTCAAAGCGATTGTTTGGACCCTGTTATTATTGTATTGCATAACAGGCATTACTTTTGTATTCGTTACTGCTTTATGTGAGGTTCAGTATACCATGTCTCATTAACTACACCAGTCATGGGTGAAAGTTTATCCAGCATGAATTTTAAGTAGTTTTTTTTTTTTTTCCCCTCTCCTGCCTTCCCACTTCAAATGTGACTGTGAAAGGCCTCAAGTAATGCAAAAAAAAAAAAAAATAATAATCTATAACTATATAAATGTCAAACAGTGCCCGAACTACAGCACAGCAGCACGACGAGTTTAGATAAAAAGAGCTTCTCTCTGTATCAAAGCTCTGGTCTTCTAAATGCTAATTGGTGATTTATCCTCTGAATGTCACAGTGCTGCAGCCGGTTGAAGCTTTGCCATTAATAGACGTGGACGTTATTAAAAATTACACAAGTATTTGCTATTTTAAGGTCATAGCAGTACGTAAAAAAAACGAATCACCTTTTAAAGTATCGCATAAGTGTTATGGATTAGTGTGGCTTCAGTGACTGTTGTTATATCTTGGATTCCTATCAAGGATGTGGTTGCTTGATTTAATCCTGGGATACAGCAATAGTCGCCTTAATTGGAGGCACAGAAGTTTCAAAGCAATATAAGCAGATAACAGATGCACCCTGGGGAACACGTCTCCCCGCCATTTTTAAAAACGGTAGATTTTAGACTGACATTTCCACAGATTTTTAATTTGGCATGTTCTTTGTTCCTATATTAAGATCTGGCTTTTGTTGTTGGCGTGTCGTTTTTTTGTTTTTTTTTGTTTGTAAATGAGACTTCCTGTCATGAGAGCGAGGAGGATGCACCGTGCGCCTGCTGCCGTTGGCCTCGCTGCGGTGCTTTCCTAACCTTGTGATATGAGGAAGCAGTAGGAACCCTGGGAAACGGGACCTTGCAGGGGGTTCAGATCGGATGCAGCGCCGGGCGGGAGGGCAGGGGCTCTAAGGAATAACGGGATCCGTCGTCTTTAGCATTCCAGGTTTTTGAGTTCTAAATTCAAAGTTCTCAGAGTGTGTCACGTACAGGCACTTGACTATTATCGGAACCCTGCCGGTTAATTACCTGGGTGCAAGATGTTGTGCTGATAGCCTAGAAAGTATATGAATATTATATTTCTTTACAGAACAGGTGTCCCACTCTGATCCTGGAGTTCTACTTCCCTGCACACCTGGTACTGTATTATTTAGGTTTTCCGTAAGGCATTGATTAACCGCATCAAGTTGGTTAAGTCTGTGACTGAATTAAAACTCTGCATGCTGCTAGGAGCTGGGCATCTCTGTCCGAAGGCCGAAGTAAATCAGGAAAGAAATGGAACTTGGTGCAGTCGTAATTTGTAATCGTCACTGATTTTGTGCCTCATGTGAAAATTGATGAATCCTTTAATTTTTAAAGGTGCTCTCTGTGCTCTCAGACAGCTTTATTAGGAATGATCTTAAAAGTGTCTACGCTCTACCCAACAAAGCCTGAATTGTGATTCAGTTTCATGCTGGCTACACACTCTGTACAAAAGTGAATTAATTGGCAGCGGAATTGGTCTGCAGCAAGATGACAGAGATTGTAGTATTTGCAGACGAAAGTATCAGATTGCAGGAGACATAACGGGGAAGCATCTCTTCCTGTGTAATGTGTGCAGCTCTTGGGAATGCATTTCTAGATTTTAATTAAAGATTGGCAGAGCACTGAACTTCTAGCGAATCAGCAGGATCAGAAAGAATATCAGATATTCTTTTGGAACCAGAGAAGACAAAAAAAAAAACAATGAAAAGAAATTTCTAGCTGCAGATGCCTGGGGAAGACTTTGAGACTCAGCAATCCGGTGTCAAAAATGAAAAGCTTTTCTCTCAAAAATAGGTGGATAATCATTGTATTCTATGACTGCTGGATGCTCAGTTGTACTGATCTCTGATCAGACATGTTATTACCTGTGGACATGAAAACGCACTCATTTAGCACTGTAAGGGTACAGTTTCTCAGGAAATTAAGTTCTATGATATAATGTATCAACTGCAATTGATTCCTAATCTCTCTATGATTTTATTACATGTCTCTTATTAAATGTCTCTTAAATTCTCTTTCACTCTTGTTCATTTGGGTTGTCTGAACATTCCAAAACTGAAGATCAACCCTTAATGTTCATGTTTGTTGGAGAACGTTGGATCAGTTTGCTGTAGGTTTTAAAAACACTGTGTCCACTGGAAAATATTGGAGTTGACATGCCCTGGTTTTTAAATGCCTCATGTTTGAAGAAGAATGTTGGGCATTAAGATGCTCATTCAGCCTTGTTAAGGGTCAACCTCCATTCAAAATGAATTTAGTCTATTACTAGACATGGATAAACTAAACAAACTTTGGACTGTGTGACCAGCATGGGTATTTATTTGGAGGGAGCAGCTGCAATTCGGGTGTAGGTCATGGTGCTCTTGTGAAAGGCATGAGATCATGGTTGAAAATGGCAATTTCAAAGATGGCAATTTATGTTGGAAATGCTTAAGTGAACTGTGCACTTATGTGCACAGCTGCATATGTGTGTTTCCTGACACCATGGGAATCTACATTTATCAAGGGCTGTGTGGCTCAGTTCAGGTCTAATGGAAAATCTAGTTGAAGTGATAACTATCAGGTGAAAGACGGTATGGGTGTGGTAACACAGCCAGGTGACAGACTGGCTCATGTGGCTCATAATCATGCAGTGATGGTATTCATCCTGATGTACCTTCTGATCCTTGGGTCAGAATGGGTTTTCCTCACCTCCGCTCTAATGCACAGGTTTGGATCACTGTCCCTGCAGCCTTCTGGAGTGTAGAGTTGAGCAGACTCAGCCTACATCCTGGCAACCACTGGGAAACATTTAGATTTTTGAACGACCAATCAACAAAGCCCTGCCTCTGAGCTGTCGTCGTCCACCACCACTCCCACCCCCACCCCCTTCTCTGGGAACCAGGATAATGATGCTCCTGCCTTTGTGTTCCCCTTACCTGCTTAGGCACTGGCACAACCTCTCTGACGGGCCTGTTTCCATGGCAACCGCATCCTCTGCAGGCGACTAACTTTGTCGAACAATGATCCAAAAAAAAAAAAAGCTGATTATGGGTTTTGTAGTCATCACACCTTTATTGATCACCTTCTTTGGGACTGATAAGAGAGGGTGAGAATGCAGAGTAGATGGGACAGGGTGATTTCTTTTTAATCCTCCTGTGTGTGTGTGTGTGTGTGTGTGTGTGTGTGTGTGTGAGGGGGGGAGTAAATGGTGGGTATTTGCTTGATTTCTATTCAAGCTTTGATGCAGATCCTGTGACCATTAAATTCATCAAGTCATTAGTAGTCAATATATTTGCTCTAATTTAAAGAAAGTTTCACTCCTTTACTTTGTCACTCTGTCACTTAAGCACACACACACACACACACACACACACACACACACACACACACATTTTTTTTTATCCTTCAGGCTTCCTGTCCTTTTCTCTCTGTCTGTCTCTCGCTCTAATTCACCCACACCCACACCCACAAGCAGAATATGATCATAGCAAAGCTTCCTGTTGTGCTAAGGCCTCTGGTTGGAATTGAGCTGATGTGAAGGGAAAAAACAGTACTGGCTTTTTCTTGGCCAAACCACAGTTATTGCGTTTGACAGGACGCTGGACCACATAACTCAATTCTGTCAGTAGCCAAATTGAAGACCCTGCAGAAATGTGAATTGCGATTGACTTATGTTGTCTATGGCTAGTGGCTTATGAAATGGTACAGCTGTAGCCTGAAGCCATGGGTTGCTTTCTAAGTTTTTCTTTCTTTCTCTTTCTTTCGTTCTTTCTTTGGCATGGAATGCTGGTTTTTTAGAGTCATCCCAGTCGCTGGGCGGGATCTGACCATGTTGAACTGGGGGGGGGGGGATCTCACCATGTTGAACTGGGGTGGGGGTCTCACCATGTTCACAGTGTATGTCTGAGATGGCCCATCCATCTTTGAACTCCCATCTGTAATTTGGCAAGAACTGATCTTTATATTAATTCCCTGCCTGAGATGGCTGCAGGAAAGATCAAACCATGACAGATTAATGGAGCTCTCCTCCCCTGTCTTTACACCTCCTAACTTTGCAGTAATTGGACCACATAAAAGGCTTACGTGGATTGTGTATTATTCACTAGATGTAGTAATGACAAGGCAAAGACTTGGAGTGGAGGGTTAAAGACTGGGCTTCAGAAGCCCCAAACCACACTCTTGTCAAATCACCTGGTGGCAGCAGCTGAGAAGCTCAGTAGATCAGGTTACCTTCACTTCGAGGTGTGCTCTTTGCATCCGAAGAGTACGCGTTCAGTTTTGCCAGTGGTGGTAGTGGTGAAGGTGGTGTTGAAGGTGGGGTGCTCTGTGAAGAATCATTCAGAAGTACTTTTCTTGAGGGATGGGGCTTCTCTGAAGAATTGTTTACAAAAAGGTTTTTTTTTGAGAGCCCTCACTCAAGGGAAGAAAAGAAAAGAATCTCCAAAGGGTCCTTCAAAGCACATCTTCATTTCTGTGAAGGTGTTCTTCACAGGGAGCGAGTTCTTTGTCCAGGACACAGATGAAACATTGAACAAACAGTGCTGATAATGTAATTCAGTCAAAGGAGAGATTATATAAATTATATAACATTTTATTGAACATAATTATTTGCCAGTTTTATACTCATCCTTGGAATTACTCAGGATATGTAATGAATGATTTTTCTCAAGACGAGTTTCACCAAATCCATTTACCTCTTGGCACAGAGCAGTGAGATGAGCTTTAATACTAATGATTATTACAGGACAGCTGTAACAACAGCTGCAAATGACTATAACGTTTGCAAAAAGCTTTACACCATCATTAATATGAACTGCACAAGAAAATTATGCTACACAAAACTCTGTAAACAATGGGACCGGTTTTGCAGAGAATGGTATAAGCTGAACTGAATGGACTGATTTTACCCGAACATCACGTCTTGGATTGAATAGACTTTAATGATGCAATTACAAGTACAACACTAAGGTGTTGTGAACAGAGCTTCATCTTGTACAGGCCAATTGTACCATGGATCTATAAAGCTACTACTGTAGTAATACTCCATCAGCATGCTTTGGTGCAAATGTAATTGAATTTCACTTAAGGTTGCTCCGTCTGTAGGGAGTTCCTACTTAGAAGTTGGTTTTTGAATCCAAGAGCTTGTGATAAATTGTTAACTTTAGTTTCGGGCGAAGCCGACCAGTCTGAATAAACGGACACCCATGGCTTTGGCATGAGCTCAGCGCTCAGCAGGCCTGTTGCCCCACATGCTTGTGGGACGAGCTTCATGGGGATGCGAGTCGCCTGTTGAAGGAGAGACTTGCTGAAAATGTAATTTTCCTCAACCAGATGGTTCTCGCTGGGCTCAAAGAGGGAACTCGATCCCCGTGAGGAGGTGTTTATTCCCTTTGGTTTTCCCAGGAGTGAGCAACATCTCGATCCAGCGGATGACTTCAGTCTGCTCGAACAGATTCGATGAGCGTCTGTCACACTACCGCAGTGTGCTTGGTAGAAGCCAAGAGACCCGTCCGATAGGTCTGCTTTATGAGGAAAGGTGAGCTGTAGAGGATTTGACTAGGAAAAACACAGCCATTTCCAAAAGCATACTAAAGAGAGAGTGAGCCCACAGCAGAATAATCTGATGCGAAAAGTCCTTGTTGACATAAAATGAGTGGAAAGGTGGCACTTCCTGTTATGCAACAGTACGTTTTACTCTGGGGGAACGGCCCTCCTTTCTGCCTCTGTCCAACATATTAAGCCACAAAAAAACATGACATTTGTAGAGAAAGAAGCCCCCCCCCCCACCTACAAAAAAGAGCTTCTCTTTTTTTCGAGAGCTTCTCTTTTTTTGTGGGTCAGCATAATTCTGAACACATCTCTCATTAATATCTGCCAAACCAGGGCAGTGTTGCTTCAGTATACCTCCAGGCAGCTGCTAATGTAATTGGGCAGCAATATGTTGCCCCTCCTCTACTCCCCCCCCCCTTTCACCCCCATCTAAGCCAGAACGTTAGCAGCTGCAGCAGGTGAGTCCACGACATGCGCCTCCTTTTATTCGGTTAACTGGAGACTTAAAGATGTGGAAGGCTTCATTAGCTCATGGACATGGTGTTGGTGGTGGAGCACTCCTCCCAAGTGCTTTATCTGCTCGCCGCACCCGAGCTTGAGAATCCAGAGCGAGGGCTACCGCAGCCGAATTAAAGTGCTACGTTAGGAGTTTTGGTCCGAATCCTGACCAGGGTTCCTAATGGCAAGGCTGAATATCTCAGGTAAGGAGGATATGTAAATCTAGTGACCTACTATTTTGTGACCATTTTTATTCTCTCTGATGGTTTTAGAACAAGGGAGAGCTATAAAACAACTCTCCCATCACAGGCAGGCATGGCTGAGAGACCAAGAGAGTACAATAGACCCCTGCTCTGTGGGAAGGAGGGATGGCCTAGTTCCTCTCTTGCATTCGATCAGAGCAGCACTAGCCAATCGCAGCTGCCTGTTAAATCTTAACCCGCGTTACAGATAAAGGCCACTGCTGGAGTGTGAATACTGGAATTGCGCTAATGTATAGTCCTGTGCTCCTTTAATTTAATTAGCTGACATGGTCCAGTTTACAGACCACATAAATCACATGGCAGTTTGAGCCTGGGCTGCAAGAGAATGTCTGTCACTTCACACTGGAAAACTCACTGCATTGACCAGTGACAATGGCTCCCACAATTGTCAGCGACAGTTATCCAGTGACAGTTGTCCACAATTGTCCAGCGACAATAGTTCCCACAATTCCTGGCCATTATGCATTCAAACTGAGTTTACAAGGGGAATGGCCCCTTATTCAAGGTGAAGGTTTACATTATACTATGAGGTCCCAGATGCTCAAAATTACACAGTTAAATATTTATAAAGGCCAAACATCGGCCAGTTTCCAACAGAACGTGGATTTTAATAGTTTTTTGTTTAAGGAAAGAGCAAACAATTGCATGGCCAGACATTCTCAGTCAAGTTTAAGATCCCTACAATACTTCACTGATAATAATGGGAACTGCTGTCGAGAATTAAGAATTGAACAAGAAATGGAAATATTGCTTTATTGATTCTGCATACAATCTGTGTATTTAGATATACTATGATTATTTAAAAAGACTGTAAAGATACATACACAAATAATATTTTATAACTTATCGTTAATATAGTAGATGATTATTCCTGTAAAAGATAAATGTAATACCATGAAAACTCCATTTGAAGAGGATATTTGAACAAATTATTGATTTGATATCTGATCAAATTAAGTCATCATTACTGAAGTTACAGTTGCTTCATTTTTCTGAAGAATTTATTTATTTCCTCACCAATTTTTTGACATATTAAGGATGTGGTCAGCATAGAGTAATGGAATATTTATTGACACTTTTTATGTTCTTGATATTCACATTTGATGGGAACCGTTTTACTGTGTACAGTATAACCCAATACTATATTGGAAACAAGAGACAATATAACTTCTGTTTCTGTGTGCGTGTGTGTGTGAGAGAGAGTGAACGATTTCATCTCGTATGTGACGTTGTTGTGGTCTGATTTGATGACCGAAGCACCACTGAATGGATTACCGGCATCAATGTCCCTCTGCACTGTGAAGCCAGTGAACAGGGGCTTCATTCTCCTGAAATAACGTTTTCAAATTTCTTCAAGATGGGATTTAAGGTTGCCAGTCACGTTCATCCAGTCAAGCATTATTCTTTTAAAGTAATCAGATAATGTTGGCAAACTTGAGTGACATTTCTAGCTTCTAGAGTCTTACTACTCATGATCTTAAATTAGCTTTGACAATTCATTTCCTTGCTATTCCAGAATGTTTTTCTTTAACTATTATTGCACAATAATTGTGTTTAAACACTTTTTTTACATACACTACATTTATGGATGATCTTGCACTGTAATAAGAGCACCTGTTTTCTAGTAACTTTTATAATTGTTTTGTTTTTTTTAAACTTTACTCTGTAAATGGATTCCAAGCACTGTATATTCCTATTGAGTGGTCGAAGACTGCCGAAGACTGCAGACTGTTAGGTTATATAAGGTGCCCGCTAGAATCATATAGGTAGCATCTGTTCCTGGAAGAAACTTTTAATGCCTGATGTTTCCTCAAGCATCGGCTGCTGGACCATTGAACCGTTGTTGAAATTGTGAGTTCTGTAGTAATAAGTTGGAAGTTTGTCGAACCTCTGCTGAGGTGAAATGAATAGGCCGAAACTGACTTAAGCATATCACTGTTGCTTTGATTTACAAGCTATGTAAGGAAATTAAATAGAAACTGACAAACCGATTTGAAGTGTGGGCTGTTGTTTCATTGTTGACTCTTCTATAGTGCAGTTACAGATAAGATGTTGAATTTGCCTTGACAAAGTTTTGAAATGTTTTTCTGAAAAAAACAGAAATACTCTCCAACAGATGCTTGTAATTTAGGAGAAACTATACAAAAACAAACATCTTTTTTTTTTGTTTACACCCACAGAAAGATCTTTAAGCACATCTTGGGCCTTTCTGTGGTTGTCTTGTTTGAGTAGGGGTTCTAAAAGAAGAACACCATGCTGACCCATGATATAACTTTGTGTGCTGTTAGAGTTCTTTGAAAGTCCTTTGCTCACAACAGCTACTGTTGTATTCTGTCAGAGGATGCATTGTTAGAAACCTACAGTTGTAGGTCAACACACTTTGATCTATTCATGGGGTGGGTGGGTGCAAGGGTGTTGACCCAAAGGGAAGAATACAGCTCCACCATGTTTTGGGAGCTAGAAGGCAGTGCTGGGAAACACTGCTCTAACCCTCACAAGAATGAAGGAACTTGTAACATATAGAACAGTGATGCCTGAAATGAACAGAGTGGCACTGGAAAGTTACTTTCCTTGATACACCCTATTCATCATAGAGGGTCTAAAATGATCTGATGATCTGATGATCTGATGACCTGCGCTGTCCCTGTCCAGGAATGGAGTGTGATTACAATCACCAAGTCATGTTAAACATTTTAAGAACGCCGTTGGAGGCACTGTTATAAAACCAGCGTCTCCTGTGGCTTGTTACTCCTGTGTATGAAACGGCTAACTGCCGTGGAGCTCTGTAGTCACCCCCCAGGTCTGTTAGCTGCTCCGAGAGGAGTGTGCTCTGAATGTCTGAGTGAGTAGAGTCGAGTCAACGCTTCCACCATTTTAAGAACCAGACCGTGTCCTGACATTTCTGAGAGGGAATTCAGGACAGCGTCACCTTTTCGCCCCACACCATAATATGGATTTGCTGCAGAGCTCATTTTCAATCAGCGCATCTGCAATGCAAATGCCGAGTATTTAGTCAAGCTGTGTAAGCACTTGGTGTTTTGATGCAGGTGCACCCAGCCATATCTCATATGTCAATTGTGGATAAAAACTAATTTTCGAGTCATACAGAGTTAAAACCTGGCTGAAGAAAATCTTTGTGTCTGGCTGCTTAACTGACTGCTCAGTCATTGCCCTCAGAAACGTTTGAAATTTGTTAACATTACCTCATCACATACACACACAAACAAACACACACACACACACACACACACACTCTTTTCCTGTCCTTTCACTCAAAGGACTTTTTTTTTTTTTGTATCTAGTCAATAAAAATTTCTAATTGCTTCTGATAACACACTCTGACACTCTGTCTTCTTAGTCAGCACTGCTAATGGATTCACAACTCATGCGTCTTTCACCATCCAGAAGAGTCAAAGAAAGCAGGAGATGGGAAGAAGTCGTCCTCCAGTAATATTAATATTCTCTTTCCTCTCTCGGGCTCTGTGTGTCTGATTACACCGGTTCTCCCGTAGCAACGCCCTCTTGACCTTTTATGCTGTTTGCCTGATTCTTCCGATTCCTCTCACGCTCTTCTCAGCCAGAGTTGCAATGTCACATCAGGCTACCGCTGTCTGATTCCACGAGCTTCTGTTCCGGTCTGACGATCAGAGTGAAGAAATGAACAGAAGCTGGTGGCCTTGGCATCCCATAGAGCTGATCATTTGACAGGACGACAGAATTAGCAAGTTTCTGCTCTTTAAAGGCAGCACCGGCCTGCAGGTGGAGCTCTGCAGTTATTAGCTGAGTGAAAGGGCCCCAAGCAATCTAAACTCAATATGTCTACAGCTTTACACATTAGTTCTTTGCTCTTTTAACACTACCAGACACACACACAAGCACTTTCTTGTTTGTTTGTTTGTTTTGCAGTAAATTGTCTTTTTTAGCCCATTAAGTTCTGCTTGCTTTTCAAACTTTTGCGAGGATCATTAAAGTCATCATAATCCAAAATTCCCGTATAGTTCAGGAACACGTGTCGTGTGCCAACTGGTAGGTTTCCTCTTTCTGGCTACAGAAATCTGTCCTCATGTAGCTTTTGGACTGGAGCCCAACCCTTTGACATCCTACAGACTTCACTGGGTCACATGCTGGGAAATCCCATCTACAGTCTGAACATACCATCAATCTTATTCCTACATTAAGGGACCTGAGACCAAACAGGATTTGTCCAGATCGTTCAGAATTCTTGAGTCCTTGCTTTAACTCACCTCCACAGGTTTTTCAGTGGGGTTTGTGTTAGGCACTGGAAAGGCAACTGCAAAGCTTAATTTTATGATCAAAGAAACATTATTGTGTGTATTTGGGGAGCCGAAATAAGAGTTTCAGGCTTTTTGGAAGAAAAACAGGCTGGATGATGATGATGATGATGATGATGATGATGATGATGATATTGAATGGGAACTTCTACTCTCTACAGTGAGGACTAGGCATTCTTATACATGACCTTGACAACTCCAGGCATCTATGATGGCAAGCCTTGAAATAATTGGCCAGGCTTAAAATAATTTGCATCTAATTGTCAGCTTTATGACTTCATGATGCAACAACGCTTTACTTAAAATGAGTATATATATCAAGGGTTTCATCATAAGGCTTGATTTGAAAAAAATAGTAATAATTGTACCTCAGTGAAAATACACTGAGTGCAAGATCAGGCTGATAAACAAGAAAGGCATGTTTCCATAGCTAAAGCCCACAGCTTATTCTTACCCAGGGTGCTAATCATTCTGGAGAGTATTACATTTCTCCTTGACTGTACTCTGCCTCTTTCTGTGGCTTACACTTGTCCTGTTTTGAGAAAGACAGATGCTGTAAAGTCACAAAACTTCTGTGTCCACGACACACACACACACACACACACACACACACACACACACACACACACACACACACACACACACAGGGTAGTGGAAGGCCCCTCCAACAGCCCCTGACCCATGTGCTCAGAAGACATGGCAGGTGTAAGGAGCCGGTGAAAAGACACCCTGGCTGCTGCTAGGGTCTGTCATTGCTTCCTAAACATAACAGGCCCTCCGGATCACTACACATCCCTCAAGGTGTCATTCTTTTTTGTTGAGCACCAATGCTGTGGAATACTGCTTCTTGTTGCTGTGCATGGGTGTGCATGGGTGTGCATGGGTGTGCATGGGTGTGCATGGGTGTGCATGGGTATGAATGGGTGTGCATGTGTGTGCATGGGTGTGCATGGGTGTGCATGGGTGTGCATGTGTGTGAGTATGTACATATGTGTTTATGTGTTTACGTTATTTACTCCAAGGCAACCAAGATGTCACATTCTGTCACATTCACATTCTTTACGTCAGTTACTGTATCCTAAAAGTGTCATAAAAGCTGTAGAATACTGAGCAGTGGGGGAGGAGTTGGAGGGGAGGACAGATGATTGGAGCGGTCAGGGAGAGATGAGACGTTGAGTGTTGATATCGGAAGGAGAAAAGGAAACGGGGAGTGAGAAGAGAGATGGGAGATTGAGGGAAATAAGGAGAGTGAAATGGAGGGAAGTGAAGTGAAAAATAACAGAAGAGAAAATCCTAATTTAATATTTAAACTTTGAGGGAAGATCATCCAACAGTCACTCTCGGGCTGAAATTAAATTGGTGTGTCACATTGCATTTCATTACCCTACACCACTCGCATACTAATTACCAAAGCAAGTCCTTGTGAGTGGTTTGAAACAGATGAGTGAGAGGGGGGAGGGAGTGGCGTGGGTTTGTGTAAACTCATCAACGCTGAGCGCTTTAGTCCCTCTTAGGATTCCGCATGCAGCTCACTGTCGACTCCTAAAGGGACCTTCTAGGATTCCACCTTTAGAGGAAGTTTCCTAGCTGACACCAAAGCAAAAAGACCACATTAAGTTTCGACGCCGGAAAAGTGCTGTGAAGTTGCTTCTGTTTTTTTCCCTCTTTTTTCCCCCTGAATGAATCCTCGGTGATACGTGGCTGAATCATCAGGTTGGGAGCCAGACTGCTTTGTTGTGTCTTCTTCTCACATCCCACCCACACTTTCATCCTCTTCTCAGGCATGTAATAGACAAGCCTGAGTCCTCCTAATTACCTAAGGAACATACTGGGTATTCTGCCCAGTGTTCTATTCTGGACTTGGCAACGGCATGGTTAAAACTCAACGCGCTCTCTTATGTAAGGCAGTGGTGCAGTGTTGCACAGTTTACCATGGCGACTCCCAGGAAGCCTGTCGTACTTTTATTGTATCTCTCAAAAGTTGCAAAATAGCAATAAATTTGTATCCGTTGCAGCCGTACTGACTTCAGCTACGTAGAGAGCTCAGCAATCTGAAACTTAAACAAAGAAAACAGACAGAAATGGACATTATCTGTTAAAAAAAAGAAAAAAAATGGCAGGCATCTTAATTTTCATCATCATTATCATATGTACTGTTAAACATTTCAGCCTGTGGGCAGAATATTTTGTTACGTTTTCTCTCACACAGTAACAGTAGTTTTTCTAGTTGCTTACATCAGTAGTTTTGCCTGATAGAAACCTGACGAGAACGACGCTGGAGTTTCGAGCATCGGCTTCGGGTTTTGTGCGGTTTTAGAGATAGAAGATGTTTCTTTCTCGAAGGCAAATGAACACAGGAGTTTGGGGTGATTCTGTGTGCATATATGATGTCAAAACTATAAGTAAAAGTAAACATACAGTCTCAGGGATAAAGGTGTGTGTGTAGGTGGGTCTGTCATAGCCAGCCTTCTGCACCCTCGGACAGGTTGAAAGCGTAAGTGGTGTGTGTGTGAGTGTGTGTGAGTGTGTGTGTGTGTGAGTGTGTAATGTCCCCCAAAAAATCAATTGTCACCAGCTTCCAAAGAGCTGAGGGATAATGACTGTGTCTGTGTCGACAAGCTGATAAAACAGCATGCATCAGTGCCCGTGTCAGGCAGACCGTTGAGCTCCTGGTCCAGTGCATCTACTCATTATTCTGGGGACCATCTGGTATCCCACAGCTTCCAGAGCAGAGGGCCCAGCCAAGGCTGAGGGGGCCGCCAGAGGGGCCCCGGACTGCTGGGCTTCACAGGTCACCAGGACCTGCTTTGCTGTTCTACTTCCACATGCAAATTCCATCAGACATCTGGCCAATCGCAATCATCTATCAGCAGCCCTAACTGTACCCCCCCC
>JAOXYF010000025.1:8354639-8379579 GCA_028565775.1 Sternarchorhynchus goeldii | reverse complement strand
TATATATATATGGAAAGGACTGGTGTAACTTGCCTTTTCAGCTTTGCTCATAAATTTTCAATAGGACTGAGATCAGGGCTTTGTGATGGCCACTCCAAAACATTGACTTTGTTATCCTTGAGCCACTTTGTAACCAGTTTGGCGGTACGCTTCGGGTCATTGTCCATTTGGAAGGCCCATTTGCACCCAAGCTTTAACTTCCTGGCTGATGTCTTGAGATGTTGCTTCGGTATTTCCGCATACATGTTCTTTCCTCATGATGCCATCTATTTTGTGAAGTGCACCAGTCCTTCAGCAAAACAACCCCACAACATGGTGCTGCCACCCCCGTGTTTCACAGTTGGGATGGGGTTCTCAGGCTTGCAAACTTCCCGCTTTTACCTCCAAATGTAACAATGGTCATTATGGCCAAACAGCTCAATTTTAGTTTGGTCACACCACAGGACACATCTCCAAAAGTTAAGCTCTTTGTCCCCATGTGCATTTGCAAACATTAATCTGGCTTTTTTTATGTTTCTTTTGGAGTAATGGCTTCTTCCTTGCAGAGTGGCCTTTCAGCTCATGTTGATACAGTACTCGTTTCACTGTGGATAATGACACACTCTTACCAGCTTCAGCCAGCATCTTCACAGCTTCTTCACTCTTTTGCTTTTGTTCCTTGTGTTCATATGCACATTTCGGACCAAAGCACATTCATCTCTGGGACACAGAACCCTTCTCTGTCCTGAACGGTACGATGGCTGGACATTCCCATCTTGTTTGTACTTACGTAAAATTGTTTGTACAGATGAATGAGGCTCCTTCAGGCATCTGGAAATTGAACCCAAGGATGAACCAGACTTGTGCAAGTCCACAGTTCTCTTCCTGATCTCTTGGCTGATTTCTTTCGACTTTCCCATGATGTTACACAAAGAAGCAGTGAGTTTCAGGTGTGCCTTAAAATACATCCACAGGTGTGTCTCTAATTAACTCAGATGTTGCCAATAAACCTATCAGAAGCTTCCAAAGACATGACATCATCATATGGGCTGTCCCAGACTGTTGAAAGGCATAATAATTTTTGTGTATTTAAACTTTTGACTTTGAAGAAAGCAATAAATGCCTCTAAAAATTCTCTCTCTCACTATTCTGGCATTTAGCAAAAAGAAAGAAAAATTGGTAATCCTAATTGACCTAAAATGGGAAAAATTTATTCTGATTTCATGTCAGACAGTGAGAAAAAAATGTGTATGTGTCTTTTAACTTTAACTTCTGGTTTCAACACATGACTACAAAAGCACAGAGTCAGTCTGCTAAGGCTCCTCCTGAGGGACTGAGCTGTTTATTCATTGGACTAAAGCCTTCATTTTTCCATTCTTGTAAACACACACAAGGAGAAGAAACGCCCATGACTTTGTGCTGTTTAATCGTGTGTTTATTCTTTTCGGAAAGCAATTATGAACCCTGCCCCCTCTAAAGAGGCAAAACCACCAGAGGGGGGAGCTTTCAAAACTTCATGCCCCACACAGGCAGTGAATCAGGTATACAACAAGGGTAACGCCAGCAGGTCTACAGAAAGGGAAACTCCAGCAGGTAAACAGAGAGGGTAACGCCAGCAGGTCTACAACAAGGGTAATACCAGCAGGTCTACAAAAAGTGTTACACCAGCAGGTCTACAGAAAGGGTTACTCCAGCAGGTATACAGAGAGGGTAACACACTGTTCACTGTATCAATGTGATCAATCAAAACAAGCACAAGAACTTGTGTTGTGTGTGTCTAATGTTCTGTGTTAATGTCTGATGTGCTCTGTGTGTGTGTCTAGTGTGTGTGTGTTTAATGTTGTGTGTGTGTGTGTGTAATATTCTTGCCTGAATGCTTTTTCTTCAGCGTTTTTACTACCAGAATGACTCACTACTTCTACCATCATCTTACCTCCTTTCTTCCATTTCCCTTTTTGGTCAGTTACTAAATCACCTCAGTGCCAGACTTGTGGTTGCCAGAAAAGGGCAGGACTCCCCACTGTCAGCATAAACACGCAAACATTCTCCTCTAGTTTCACAGCTAAAGCTGTTCTGTAGTCTTCTGTACCACATAAAGTCTGAACTGAAAGCAGGGAACCTTCTCGGGCTGCCTGGGTTAAATACACTAATCCAACCAATTTAATCCTACAACTTCCTGCCTCCCAGCAGCACACATGCTGAGATCCATGACTGGGTCTCCAGAATCCTCTGGCTGTACACAGATTGTTCTGAGAGGCCCAAGAATCCACATGTCAGATACAAAGGTGTATGGGAGTCATTACAGACTTCAGTCCAACTTGGCTTCAGCAGTCTTGGTGAAAGGTGGACTTTCCAAAGATGCTCATTATGGAAAACACATTAAAACTTTCTGCAGAAACCATAAACTTCAATTAATAAAATAAAACTGTGCAGCCAACAGCATTAGCTGAAACATTGAAAGGTCTTTTAAGATTAAATTTCTGCTTTCTGCTGATCAGAATGTGTGGCGTTGTTAAGTGTTGCTTATTTGAAAAAAGACTACTGTCCTGTATAACGTTCCTCACCCTTTCAGACATCAGAGGTTTTCCTTACAGATAACACCAATGTAAGTCCAATGTGGACAATAAAGGCACTGCTACTCACATAAAAAAACCTCTCCACTTTCTGTGCTTTCTTGTGTCCATGACAACAACATACACACAGCTGCCGAAGCTCAAAGCTGGAGACGGTGACCAGACTGTTATCAGACAAGCTGAGAAATACTGCAAGACTCAAAACCAAGAGCTTTGCTATGTGTCAGTATGTGTCAGCAGACACGAGATACAGACGGAGGGAGACGGAGGCGGATCACAAGAATCTGAAGCAGATGGTAACATAAGTCAAGGTGAGAGAAAATAAGGGGGTGGGGCTGAGTGGGTGCGTGTGGTTTAAAGGGTTCTGGAAGTCCAAGATGAGAAAACAGCGCTGAACTACACCTCAACTTAAATAGCTGGACTTGTGTGTAAAATAAGGACTCACATCTAATCCAGGATCTCCAGGTTCACCATCATCTCCCTTGGGTCCAGGTGTTCCTCTGCTTCCCTGAAAATGGGAGTGAGAAAGGAAAACAACCAAAATCTTAGACCCATTGTCTCATCGTGCGCCTTTCTTCGGTATCTCAATCCAAGTCTTCTTTGGCTACGTTTATTCCTCTGCGAGTCCATCAAAACTCCACCTCCCTGCTCTGTGCATGGCAGTCAAGATTAGAACCAAACCAGCTTTACTTGAGCTCAGGCAGATGCACTATTAAAAAAGTACAAAATGACCCATATTAATTAAAGTGAAATCATATATTGGTGACTACTTACTGGTTCTCCAGGATCTCCCCTGGGTCCAGGGTAACCCTAACAGAGGGAGAAAGAGAGCCACATCAACCAAGAAACAGAAACAATGCACATACTTTGATTAAATACCCCATTTCAAAACACTGCAATACCTGGAAACCATGGCAACCCTCTGTTCCATTGCCTGGGACTCCATCTTCTCCCTATGAATTGAACATCAACAATACATCCATCAATTTGTAGTAACCCACTTGCTTTCGGTTCTATCTGATTTTTAGGTAGTTGGTGTGGACAGTGAACACGAGGAACTCACTCTCTCTCCCATCAGGCCTCTATCTCCTGGGGCTCCTTTGATTCCTCTGGGACCCTTTGGCCCCTAAGGCAGAGAGAGCAAAGGTCACCCAGAGAGTTTAGATTCATCAGGAACACAGAAGTAATCATGTAACAGGACAACAAACCATCAATGTTTACAACTCACCTCTGGCCCGGGAGGACCCTCATCTCCACGGTACCCTGGAGGCCCAGGCTTTCCTGGCTCACCCTAAAGCACAAATTTGAAAATGTTTTACTCCACAGTACCTTAGAGGATTGTACTTCCAATCAACATGTAAGGAGAGTTCCCCCTGATCAAGGGCTGCAACACTCATTTGGTTCATTAACATGTGTTTAATATTCTTTTAGATATGAGCACTGCAAATAAGTGTCCAAGATATGTATTAAAGAGTTCTGGAAACATCCTGCATAATGAAATTAACTCTGAGGGTTAACAGAACATTTTAAGAAGCCAAACAGGAAATGAACAGAATCGTCAGCTCAGCTTGATTACCCACAGAATCATTCCTCAAAAAAACAATTCTAGAACAACATTTGCAAAAATATGGTAGAGATATCTGATCAAATTGACACTCCTACATGTGTTGACACAGGCTTTAGGAAACTAGAAAGTGAACAGCAAAATCCAAAACTCTGTGAGAGAAGTTACTGAGTTATCTACTGTTCAACTCTCTACCGGCGTGGGCACTCATTGACTCATATACCAAAAATATACTTACGGTAAATGACTCAGTAATAATAACATTATTGTTTATTTTCATATGCAATATTAATCTCTTGAAGGGGAATCTTGAAACATGGAAGAATTAAATCAGCAAAGTGGAGCATTTGGAAAGAGCAATAGCTTTTAGTCATGGATTAAGAAATGCGCCCAGATTTCCACTTCTTTGGAGGTTTGGTTTTTCCCACTCATTCCTACTGGAAAACATGCCTCTGCCAGCAAAAGTTAAAAAAAGAAGAAAAGTTTGGTTTTCATTCAGTTGTTACCAGTCTCCACAAAGTAAAATTGGAATCTCTCGATGGCAACAGAACACATTTTACACGCACGGTTATAAAGCAAAACATACAGGAAGTGGATTTATCTCAGACCATGCGAAGGAAAAGACAGAAACAAAACAGCTGGACAGTGTGCTTTCTCTTTCTTAGAAACACACAAGGAGAAGCTGCCTGACAGGACACTGCACAAACACTACCACGCCATGTTTAGGACCCAGCAGGAATGTTTACTCTGTGTTTATTTCAGCCTGTCAGGGTCTCATGTGGATTATTAGTTTGATGTGGTGGAACGTGGTCTGCATGAAGAGCTGTTTAGAACGTATACACGGCCATTGGTGGATGACTGTTAACGTTAATGTCAGGAAAAAGCTTCACTCGTACAGATCAGCAAAAATGAAGCATCAGTATTACTCTGATTGCAGTCATAATACCAGAGATCAGTCAGTATCCTGCAAAATACTCACCAGAGATTGGTCGGTATCATGCATGTTCTAAAACTCTAAAGGACTTCAGTTCCACTGGTGGAACATATGTTGCCTACCACCTTTGAGATTTACTGATTAATCAACCCTAATAGTTTTCACATTGAGAGAAAATGACTGAGTTCAGTAAACTACAGTAAACTTTAGCTTTCATAAATCTAAGCTGTGGTTTAAGCAAATAAAATGTACATGTTTTTGAAGGCTCTTTTCCCCTTGTGTTCTCAATATTTCATTCCGATTTCTTGAGCTCAGATTGTTTTTTTTTTTTTTAACTTGGCTAACTTTGTAAAATAAATAAATCACACTGCGCAATAACAGCTTTTCATAATCAAGACTTCAAAGATTAACTCAGCCGTACTTTTTTTGCACCACAGAATTTCGTGTTTAATCAACCTAATTTAGTTTTTTGTCTTGCTTTTTGGTGTGCCGGTTTGTTAACTTGAATGTTTGTTAACTTGAAAAAAATGTTTGTATAGAGATTTGAAATTGGTAGAAATGATATATGTAGCACAGACTGAATTACATTCAGATCATATTCTGAACATGTTTAGCTGTGATCTCTCTACAAACAATGTCTACTCTCTCTTAACAAGAATCCTAAAATACATTTATTAATTATTATTGAATTACATTACTTATTCTGCTCAATATTATTTATCTATATTTTCATTATTTTATTTTAATGTTTTATTTACTATTTTTGCTAAAGAATTTTAAAATATACAACTGTAAATAAAGGCACAACAGTCACAAAAGTTTTCACAAGCACATTAAATTGTAGATTTAGTTGCTATAACATGTAGTATAATGTAGATTTACTTGTTATAATGTAGTAATTCACTCAGTCACAATGCTTGACTCTAGCAATAACCAGCAAAAAGCTCTAGGAATGACCAGCAGTGGGCCTGTTAATAACATACTGCCTCCAGTCAGTGGACAAACGGACCTTTGTCTTTGATTAAATCTCAAATTCAGCTTTTGCTGTCCACACAGCATCTGCCAAAGCAAACGTTCTACTCACATTTAAACATATAAATTCAATTAAAAAAACAGGAGTTTAACCAACTGAACAATAAGTAGTGAGAATTCTGCAAAATAAGTGCAATAGAGAAGTCACCCGCCATCCATGTATAAAAATATGCCTTTAATCCAAGACAGTTGCATAAGTCTGCAATATCCAGCTGGAATCCTTCTGCAAGGCTGGAGGAATCCATCAAACCTTTCTGTTTTTCTCCCCCCTCCCCCAACCATTTCCCAGTTCATCCAGAACAGACTCCAGTTCCTCCATCAGGATATATTCCTTTGTTCTCTGACTAGCCAGAAACCTAGACTCCTGATGTCTGTGACCTTTGAGAAAGTAGGGGCCCTCGCAAAATGCCTGAGATCTGAGGTCAGTTTCTAGATTCCATCCCTCTTCAAGGGATGAGGATTCTTGTAATATATGGCAACCCAAGTGGCCACACCTATGCTGTGGGCCATTTCCAGGTTTATTCACTTGCAAAGCTGTGAATGAGTCTGAGAAACATTATGTTTTTATGTGCTTAGTATTCTAAGGGATGCCTCCTTGTGAAGGAGAAAGATAAAAGCTAGTTGCAATGTTTTATGACTTTCTATGATTTAGGCCATGCCTTTCCATACACATCAGCATTTCAAAGTGCTAAAAATTAGAAATGGAACTGCATTTTCTGTCTATAATAGTGATGATGTGTGAATTAATGTCATAGTGGTTATGACTTCATGGTTAATGTCACTTACTGGGTCACCATTAGGTCCTCCTGATCCCTCACGTCCCTGCTCGCCTCGAGGTCCTGGGTCACCCTACAGAGATCAAAGGATATCAAGTTTTCACAGAAATTCACTGAATTCAGAAATTGTTCCAATAATTTCAATGCACGATCTTATAAGGTCAGAGCAGTTAAAGAAAATAAACAGATAAACATATAGTTTACATTTTCATGCATGCAGCCTTTAATATTTAATCTTTAAACTTTTTTGTCTTATTCTCACATTACGCTGGAGATGAGAGGTGGGTTTTGAACATAGAACCACACATCTGTTAGTGTGCTGTCATTTAACCACACATCTGTTAGTGTCCTTCAGCTGGAGGTCAATACAAAACACAGCAGACTTTAACAAACAAACTCTAGAGTACACTCAGCTTCAACAGACTTCAAAAAACAAACTCTAGTGTACACTCAGCTTCAACAGACTTTAAAAACAAACTAGTGTACGCTCAGCTTCAACAGACTTCAAAAAACAAACTAGTGTACACACAGCTTCAACAGACTTCAAAAAACAAATTCTAGTGTATGCTCAGCTTCAACAGACTTCAAAAAACAAATTCTAGTGTACTCTCAGCTTCAACAGATGAATAATCTATGATTGCAGAAACCTGAAGAACATGTCAACTGTTTCACCGCACGATGGATTAAAGTGCCACACACTTACAGGTTCTCCTCTGGGTCCTCTGTTTCCACGGGAACCCTGTTCTCCCTTCTCTCCTGCAGTACCCTACAGAACAGTTGAAATACAAAACATTTTATATCTTTTATATGCACACACAGTTTACTCATGACACTGCTGATCAGACAACACAAAACAGCAAAACATCTAATAATGACAGATGTATATAAACATGTAATAATGTAGACTGACAGATGTATATAAACATGTAATAATGACAGATGTATATAAACATGCAATAATGTAGACTGACAGATGTATATAAACATGTAATAATGACAAATGTATATAAACATGTAATGATGAGAGTGACCAATGTATATAAACATGTAATAATGACATGTATATAAACATGTAATGAGTGTGACAGGCATATATAAACATGTCGTAATGACAGACGTATATAAACATGTAATGAGTGTGACAGGTGTATATAAACATGTCATAATGACAGACGTATATAAACATGTAATGAGTGTGACAGGTGTATATAAACATGTAATGATGAGAGTGACCAATGTATATAAACATGTAATAATGAGTGTGACAGATGTATAAATGTATAAATATTACTCTTTCGCCTCTAGTGCCATCTGATCCTGGTAGACCCTGTAAAACAAAGAAGAATTTTTGTATAATTAATATACGATAATATGCACTTACCCACAGAAATATGACTCACACATCCCAAACCCCACCCACAACCATCCACTTCTCCTTACACACACCAACTTAACACCACCTCAGCCCACCTACCCATTCTAACACACACACCCATCAGGATGTCCAAACCAGGCAGACTTTTTATAAAAATATTTATAGTGTAGTGTCTTGTGAAACATGTTTCACTGTCTTGTGAAACAGTGATAGGTGATATGTTCAGTGATAGGTGATGTGTTCAGTGATGGGTGATGTGTTCAGTGATAGGTGATACGTTCAGTGATGGGTGATGTGTTCAGTGATGGGTGATGTGTTCAGTGATGGGTGATGTGTTCAGTGATGGGTGATGTGTTCAGTGATGTGGTTCAGTCTATCCACATCCCACTCAAAGGGAGTTATAGATCTTAAACATGTGTTGCAATGTTTTTTCTGAAAGCAACTGTTAATCCATGTTCTTGGTCAAAATCTAGTAAATTGTGCACATGCATATGAGAGCATGCACACACACACACACACACACACACACACACACACACTTCCCCTTTATAAATCCATGTGCAAAACACGCCATGCATTTATTACCAACAACAACCAAAGAGGGACAAATGACTTACATCATCTCCTCTCTCTCCTTTGTCCCCATTGGATCCTCTGGGTCCTCTATCACCCTATTAAAACAATCACAGGAGACATGCTGAAGGAGGCGGGTCTTAAGAACGCCTTATTAATTAGTGATGATGACGTTCAACACCTGGGAAGGATCAAACCTCTTCTAAACACCACCAGCTATGGCTTCATTTACCCAAACAGACATTTAAGCTGATCAGAGGCACCTAAGTGATCTTAGGAACCTTGCAGAGACTTTGCAGCAGGAGAGAAAAATGTACACCACAGGGGAAAAAGTTAACAACATGAGCTTATTGGCTGTACTAAAAGGACTACAAATTTACCTTGGTTCCAAGGGATCCGTAGTTTCCTGGCCTTCCAGGGCCACCGTCTGCACCAGGCTCTCCCTAGAACAGAAAAATTCAGAAACATTCAACTCATGTTCTCAACACTCAAATTCATGTCTGGGGTTTGTGCTCTGGGTCTTCTGTGGCTCTCGCATAAGTGAAAAAAGGACTGCATGCTGGACAGCGGTTCACTCAGCGCTTGCACGAACAACTGAAACAATCGAATATCAGGGGAACAGTTCTAGTGACAATGTAGGCATTTGGAATCCCAAACACAGAGAGAGACACAGTCAGAAACTACCACAACAAGGTCATACTTTTTCTCCTTTCGGTCCATAAGGGCCAGGATCTCCTTTTGGTCCAGATTCTCCTTGCAAACCCTGTAAGAGAGACCCCAAAAAATTAAAACAGAAAAATACAAAAGGCTCTATAGGACCGAGCACCTTAACATATTTCACAGAATGCAGAGTGAAAGTCCAGTCCGCTTTACTAGTAGACTCATTATTACAGAATGTAAATACAGCAGGCACAGTTTTCAGTGGCTCTGCCTGGAGGGTAGCCTGCGTGTCAGGTTTGGTAAATGTTTGGATCCTTGAGAGGCAAACATCCTCAGTGCTGAACACCAGAGGTAAGCTGAGGTAAAACAGCCCTCCCATGCAGCCTTAATGACAGACAAAAAAGCCAATCAGCTGAGCTGAGAGGAAGGACATTCATGGTTCCCAGTCAATCATCTATGGCTGAACAAAATGGACACACCTTCTTCTTCGTAACCAATCAGTGCTTGCTGAAGCAGAGGATTTATGGCTATTCCTGATCCAGTATCAGGTGTTTGAAAGAAAACGAATCAAAGTTTCTCTTCTATATTAATCAGAGGTGAAAATAACCATTTTAAATATTTGTCATGTTACCATGGTGATGCTGCAACAGTATACATTTAGTATTACAGTGGATTAGTGAAACTGCTCTGCAGTGGAACTTTACAGTTCGCATTGCCCAATGAGGTCACATACAGAACAGGAACCACTCAGGGTCTAATGCTACTTCACAGTTCTTCCCTTTAAGAGGAGAACCCAGACAGCCCAGCTACTGAGCCATCTGTTCCATTAGCATCCAGCCAACACACACATGCATGCACATACACCCCCCCCCACACACACACACACATACACACACTCACACACCCATCCACAGACTCACACAGATACACACATAAAAGTCCCACCAGCATCTGGGAAGATGACAGTTCAGACTTACATCTGGACCTGGGGACCCTTTGCAACCTGGCAGGCCAGCAAACCCTGATTCACCCTGCAAGATAAAATACAAAAAGTAAAGAACCAGGAATTGCAGGAGTGAGGAGATCCAGGCCTGGTGTGAGGGAAGGGACAGGACAGTATGGAGGACTAATCTAACAACACACTCAGTAAGAACTTGAAAAACCTTCTGATATGGGATGTAAATGCAATAAGGAATAAGAAACAGAAAATTTCAGTTGGAATCACAGGAGAACAGGAAGACCAAGAAGATCCAGAAAAAGAGAGATATGCAACACCATGCTGAACAAAAACATTACCAGACACATGAAAGGAACTTCAGAGGAAACTCAAACGAAGAAATGCAGGCAAGGGCTGGATATTCCTGTGAAGTGGGTCACAGACCCATTCTGGAGTCAAAGCTACACTAATATCCCCATGAAGTGGGTCACAGACCCAGGCTGGAGTCAAAGCTACACTAATATCTCAATGAAGTGGGTCACAGACCCAGGCTGGAGTCAAAGCTACACTAATCCCTGTAACTCGGATCCACATAGCGGGTCATGGCACTAGCTGCGTTCAGACTCCAGTCAGCAAGTTATCATTTTATGACTCAGCCACAAGAGTCAGAGAGGAAAGCCAAATGGTACAGAAATATGTCACAAAGAACAGGACAGGCAGAGCATGTGGAGCATCTGGACTCACAAAAGCAAAGGTTCATTCAGAAAGCACAGTTGGGGTGAAGGTTAGAGTGAAACGTGGCAGCTAATAACACAAAGAGGTGCATCCGAAATGCACAGGGAAAAAAAAATATTTTTATGTTCCTTTACATCTTCTGGTTAAAGTTTTTGCTTTACTTTTGCTCTCATGCACTCACGTTTACGGCATTTGGCTGACGTGTTTATCCAAAGAGACTTACAGTTATGACTGGGTACATCTTGAGCAATTGAGGGTTAAGGGCCTTGTTCAGGGGCCCAACAGTGGCAACTTTGGCAGAGGTGTGGCTTGAGTCTTCTGATGACTAGTTGAGTGCCTTAACCACTGAGCTGTTACTGCCTTTCACTCATTTTACATAGCAGGGACGAACACTTACCTTACGTCCATCAATTCCGTCTCTCCCAGGATGCCCTTTATCTCCCTGGTAGGAACATGAAATACAGTCTTATAACACGAGCCAAATATTTGAAGGCAAGGAAGCCACACAGTCTGAATCTCCTCCAGTGTCTATGACCTTACCTTGAAGCCCTTGTGACCTCTCTCTCCCTGGTGGAGCACAGAACCAGATTAGTGATACTTTAAGAGTTAGAAAGAACTGCACAAAAGAAAAGAACTCAATGATTTGCATTTTATCTACACTATATTACCTTGGAACCTCTTTCTCCTTGGTCTCCCTGAAGGAAAAAACAGAGAGAGGTAAATGTTTCAGATACCACTCTGGTGAGAGAACACCTGTCATATCTGAAAATTAGAAACAGTAGAAAATGTAAATATTTCTTAGTTATGACAGCTACATAAATAACAAACCTTCATGCCTTGGTAACCGACTGGACCAGGATCACCAGGATTACCCTGTCAGGAAGAAAAAAGACAGAAATCAGGCTTCTGAAAAGACACTGACAATACCAATAGCGACCAGAAGATTTGTTCAGCACCAAGTTACCAACACACATACACACTAAGACACAATTTACAAATCATTTCAGATATAACCTATGGTTGACCTTACAAAGCTTACCTAAACCTTACTTCTACCACAGTCAGTCTTGTTTGAGACAAAGTCCACAGTAACACATACTTCTGTTCCTGCCAGATTTTCTTTGACAACACTCTGTGATTGTGCACTGAGGCACACTTTATTGTAATCCTGAAACTGCACTACTGTGACTCCTGCTCACTGCACTTTCATAGGTCTACAGAGGACAGTCCCCTTTAGAAGAACTTTATACTGTATGACATGTATACACAATTACAAACATGCTTGATCAAATAATGGAACTCCTGGCGTGGTAAGCATACACTGTCTAATGGGTTATCTGGTCATTCTCCAGAAGACTGTGGGTGTGAGTGTATATGTGTGTGTATGTGAGTGTGAGTGAGTGTGTATATGTGTGTGTACATGCATAACATTTTTTAAAAGTATACACTCTCAGAAAGGGAGATTCTCGCTTTATAACTGACAGCTGGGAGGTGTTCAAGCAGACGACGCTGAAGACCTCAGAGATGCAGCAGGTGGGTGTGATGTGATGGATGTGTGATGCGTGTTGTGGTTCCACGGTCACTCACCACAGGCCCAATGTCTCCTTTCTCTCCTGGCATCCCTGGTCTGCCAGGCTCACCCTACAGAGTCAGAACATTAAGATAAGTAATGACACGCCGACATACACCAGCACTGTACTGTGAACATTGTGAGCTACATCATGAACACTGAACTGTATATCATGAACTATAAAATCAACACTGAACTGTATATCATTCGTGTTAGTCATATGTAAATGGAAAATGCTATTGGCAAAATTATATTTTTGGGAGCATAGATGACATATAAACTGACCCACAGCAGAGGGGCAAACAGGACGTACAGATGGATAATAATAATAATAATAATAATAATAATAATAAAATTTTAAATAATATAATCAACTGCAGGTTGTTAATAAAACTTACTCTCTGGCCTAAGTCTCCAGGAGAGCCAATTGGACCTTGAGGAGCCTGTCAAAACATCACAGGAACCTGTTAGTTAACACTGCGGTAAAAGGAATCTCATGTGGGTTTTTTGGACAGTTATAGCGATGTGATGATCCAGCGAGGATATACTCACATAGCATTCATAAGTGCAGCACTGGAAGAGAAATAGAGGGACAGAGTTAGTGCCACTGCAGGATTCTCGAACACAAACACCAATATGTTTCACATGTGGATCACCAGGAGGGAAAACAGACTAAGAAAACATACCACACCATTCGATTCATTCGTCTGAAAGAGAGGACAGAGAGAACGAGAGTTAGCAAAGATTTCAAGCACAGCGTCCAACGCTCTGTAGTGACTAAGTGCTCATATCTTACTGTCAAGAACTGTGAGATGATGACAATTAGAAGATTGATAGTTAAATGATTATTCTCATAGATCCTGAGTAGCCTTGGTAGTTCAGAGGGAGGGGGCGTTTAAGCCCTGTGCGTGAACTCACGATAATGTCAACGATGGAGCGGATGGTTTTGATCTGGGTGGAGTGGGTGTCATCCGCAGCAGTGAAGTTCTGCCTGTAGTGCATGTCTGTAGCAATGACTGACAGTCTGTTATCCTACAGGGGAATAGTAGGTATGAGGCAGGACAAGCAACAGGTTTTTAGATTCATTCATCGGGTGTTTAGATTCATTTATCAGGTGTTTAGATTCATTCATCAGGTGTTTAAATTCATTCTTCAGGTGTTTAGATTCATTCACCAGGTGTTTAGATTCATTCGTCAGGTATTTAGATTCATTCATCAGGTGTTTAGATTCATTCATCAGGTGAACGCTGATAACCCAGAGATTATCCCCCCTCTCTCTCTCCCTCCCTCCCTCTCCTTCTCTCCATCCCTCTCTTTCTGTCTAACTTCCTCTTTCTCCGCCTCACTCTCCCTCTCCCTCTCTCCCTTGTCTCACACTGAACACAGGGACCTGAGTCTGGCATGCATCCGAGCGTTCATTTGATCAGACCCTGCTGAAATGAGCGCAGACTCAGAACATCACACAAAGAAGAGATGAGGCATTAGCCCCGGCCCCACTGGATGGGCCTGAACGCTAACAATTGGAGGAGGCCCGGAGGAGGTGGAGCTGGGGTTCTGTGTGAAGCACCTCCTGGTCTGGGGTGATGGCCACAGCGAACACTTTGATGCCATGCTGCCTGGCTTCGTTGGCCGCCTCCTGGATCCCACCGCAGGGCTCTTTGTAGCCAGTGATGGGGTGCCCGTCTGTCACCACCACGATGTATTTATTCTGATGATAGAATGAGCCTCTGCAAACAGTCCCGATACATGTAATTAAATCAGAGTTGATCGTTACAAACAAAGTTGATCATTACAAGGACTGTCTTTTCCCTGATTACACATACATTTCTGTCTCTCTAAAGGCAGTGTGTGTGAGGGTGCTCGTCTGTAAGCTTTGCCAGACTAAAGTCTGTATGTGTGTGTTTGTGTGTCTGTGAGAGAGAAATAAACAAATCTCTATGTTTTTATGACTCTATAAAAAAACGAGACACTAAAGTCAGTCTTTGTGTGAGTGTGTGTGTGTGTGTGTGTTTACGTACGCTCTAAGCAGCTGTGCGATCCCCTCTTTGATGGCGCAGTCCGTGTAGGTGCCCTTGCCGATGTATTTGATGGTGTCTATGGCTCGTTTCAGCTCAGCACGCTGACTGCTAAGTTCCACCAGTCCTTTAATAAGCTCTATGTCATCACTGTAGTGCAAAGCTCCAGAGTTCCACGTCATGGTGCGGTCGCACGGCTGCCGCCTGTGAACACATGACACCACGCGCTGCCTCATCAAACCGTTGCCAGGGAAATCTGCTACCTGGACGACTGTGCTCTGTTGCTAGCACCCTCCGTTTCCACCCTATCCCAGAGCTACTCAGTCACTGCTCAGGGGGCAGTACAGACCACTGATGCAGGGAGAGCCCACTGGCACAGTCCTGGAATCCCAGCGATCACCAATTAACCCTTTTCCACAAGCATTATCAAACTGGACATGCCCAGATGAGTTTGGACAATCTAGCCGTGAAGGGATGAACTTGGTCAGGCCACAATGTAGGAAAGTGCCGTGCGGTTCAGATGGTCTTCGGTGGGTATCAGGGGCCCTAACGTGAAGCAGGAAAACCAACCCCACACCATCCCCACTGTTCTGCTCACCCAGACCACAACTGCTACATGGCTTCACAACACATGTGTTGAATTCGGATTCTTACATCAGCACATCAGCTGGATTCATCACAGAACAACTCATGAATCGGTGCTGAGCACCTCATGGCACCTGCTTCTTCCATTTGATATTGGGGCAGTATGTATTCAACCTAACACAACCTGTTTTCGTAGCTCAACACATTTTCTTGATTGTGCCACTCTGCACGGGATTAGTGCCGCTGCCACTGGTCATGGAACTATCCAACGACATTTGTGCCACGCCCACACGTTTGTGCCACGCCCACACGTTTGTGCCACGCCCACACGTACTAGCTCCATCGTCTTGCATTTACATTTAAGAAATTTAGCAGATGCTCTTATCCAGAGTGACTTACAAAAGTGCTTTGTTGTTGACTCACAGAATATATCCTAACCAGTAAGTAGGATAGAGTTCAATAGTCATTTGAACCAGAACACTGCTAAAATACAAGAATCACTATTAGACAATGATAAATACATCAACAAAGAATAAGAAACGAGTTACTCAGCGCTGGTGTAAAATAAAATTGCAGCATGAATGGTCATTGAGATGCTCTACAAATAGATGAGTGTTTAGTCTGTGTTTGAAGTCTGCAAGGGATTCTGCTGTCCAAACCGTTTTGAGGCGAGCTGTACCTGATGTTCGAGGTACTCGAGGTTCAGATCGGCATTTTTACCTACTCTGCAACTCAGTGCTATGCCTGAAAGCTCCACGGTGATTACATCACAGGAACTAATATGTGATATTCAGTTCAATAACTTATGATTAACTTATTATGTGCTATTTTGCTTTAGGGAAATTCAGCAAATTATGATCATTCATAACTTTGAGCATTATAAATAGAGCCTAACTAATTTATAAAATATTAACACTAGAAAGAACACTACTTAGTGTAGTACTTAGTGTATTTAGTGTAGAACTTAGTGTAGTACTTAGTGTAGTACTTAGTGTACTTGTACTGTAGTGTAGTGTAGTAAAGTGTATGTGAGCCACTTACATGTCTTTTAGTTCATCAATAAACAGCTTGGTGAAGCTCTTGATCTGATTGATGTAAAACTCTGGAGGTTTGGCTCTGAGGGCCACACTCTCAGATGTGTCCAACACGAAGAAGAGATCCACAGGACACTCTAGGGACAGGAGGTGGAAGCACCTGCTCACGTATTTGATTACCAATTCACACAGGCACACATCAATTTAACCATTATGTATTGAAGACATTGTTTTTCCACTGCATGATAAATATATTTGTAACTGAGAAGAAATCAGCCTTGATTCTCTTTTGAAGTTATACAGTGGTCACGTAAGAGTGCTAAGTGTACAAATAAACATTGTCGTTCATTGATGTGTACTCCTCTGGGGGTAAAACATTACCTCTAAACCTGTTAAATGTGAAATTGAACTAAAATGAACCCATTAAACAAACAAACAAACACATAAAACTACTAATAATCCACCCCGTCCACCTGATGAAAAGTGTGCGTCGCGTGCTTGTGATTTGGTCACATGACCCTACATGTATAAATTATACAACATTTTAAAGGACATTTTATTATAAAAGTCCGCTATATTGTAGCATGGCGTATATACTTTAACATTGCTCCCGTGTTCCTTATCGGAGTAAGCACTAACACACATTGCAATGCATTTCTAAGCGTGTTTACTCCCTCCTATTGGAGAGATAGTAAAGCAGCCAGAGGCCTGGCAGGCCGGTAGCACTTCAGCCTCAACCTATACTCGACTGCTCTTCACACCAACGCTACGTTTGATCTGAATCACACCCCATATTAATATTAAACCATACCATACGTTTTACTTATTCAGTAACACAACATTCATCGCAAATGCACCGCTGTAAAGTACCCTACCCTAACATTACATTAAAGTACTGCCATTGCCTTTAGCTGTGTGTAAAACGTAAACATTTCAAATGTCTAGAAAAGGATGTTTTTCCCTTTGCTTTCAAGTTTAAACAGAGGGGGAAAAATTATACAGTTCATCCGCATCGGAGCGTACAACGCGCCCCTCTAACATCTTACTGATCATTATCCTACTACCGTCAGAGCGCGCCACATTCGTGACCTATTCAAAGTTTCCATGTATAACATAAAGGTGAAAAATCATTTAATTGTTCGTCTGGGTAGTGTGCTAATCAATATTATCACAGACGTGAATGACAACGAATATTGCCATAATGTAAAATAGTTCAACATTCTACCATATATTTCATGCTACGAACGCATTACGCGCAGAAATGCATATGCTTTGAAGCACACAATTTTGGCTATAAACTTTACTACATTATTATAAACGCAACCCAAAGTCAAGTGAGAGAGAAATTACGAGCGAATTACCTCCGAACTTGTTCTTTAGCACGTTCTGAGCTAGGAGTTCTACCCACACTGAGCATAGAAGAAGACCCGTTAAAAGAAATCCACACAACGCCATGGTCCTCTAAAAAGTCCGTGCACCTTGTCCGTGCACGCTGGCGATCGGTGTGGACAAAATAAAAAACAGTTTTTTGGTGATTTGAGTTCCCCTATGGCACCACAGCAGCGGGCAAGGCGAAGGGAAGACGCGTCCGCTCAATGCGCAGATCTAGATGGAACGCCTTAAAGCAGACGGGGGCGGAGGAGGAGTTCGCGCTAGTACCCTTTTCTCGGTATCTACTCTATCCCGTAGCCTGCTCAGGCCCTGTCTTGTGAGGCATACGAATGACAGAAAAGAAAGTTCTTTCTTACAGTTTAAAATGTTCTCCAGAAAAATACTGGAAACACAACTGCTCTACTGCCAAAGTCTGGGTTTCCCTAAAATAAAGATCGTTGACTTTTTTACCAAAGTCTGTAAAGAGCAAAAACAGGAACATGTGTATTTAGGTAGCACCATTACAGCAGAGTCTAGGAGCCCCAGGAGACCGACCAGCTTCGCTAGAGCCATTTCCAACTCCTAAACCAATCAGAAGGAAGCTAAACATTGGCTTCTTATGCATTACAGATGCTGAGGCGCACATTCTGTTCATTATGGACAGTATAGTCTCTACGTAGAGGACTATAGTTTCTATGAAGATTAGTATAGTCTCTATGGAGAGGTGTTTCTTTGACGTGTGGCAGGCAGTACCAGCGTCCACTCCAGACATGAAACAGATGTGAAAGTGCCCACAGTCCTGATGCATGCTGGGATCAGGGGAAGGCATGCAGTACGGGATACGTGTGTGTGTTCCAGGGCACATGCTGGGCAGCTGAGGTCCTGAACCTAGATCTTTTAAGATATCAAATGTTAGAGAACTAAAGAGACATATGTTGTAGAAAGTAAGGGAGAAAGAGAGGAAGGGGCAGATGGAGGGAGGAAGGGAGGGAGGAGGAGGGAGAGAGAGCAAGAGGAAGAAGGACTGTCTGATGTTGGACCACATTGTTGCAGACCCAGTGGAGGATGGAGGAGTTTTCCAAACATCTGCATCTCATCAGTACCAGACCAGCAAATTCTGACCTCAATGTCAGCCAGGAAAGAGGGCTGGCGCTACTGAGAACCTCACACTCACACGCACTGCTCTGTCTGAAAGAGAAACAGTGCCCCCTGTGTGTAGCACCACTCAAGACCAATCAGTACACAAACCTTTAGAGTCTGACCTAGGATCAGTGCTTGTCGATCGTTTTGCCCATACCACCATGCATCACTGGACCTCAGTCTGACCACAGAATCTTTATGCCTTTAATTTTGTTGTTATATTGTTGTTATGGTCAGTGTAACAGAGGCCATTGACTTCACTTTAGCTGGTTCCAAATGTTAACACATTATTTATTAAATGCACTCTCTGCAAGTCCTTTCTGACATTTGGATATAATTTGTATTACTGCAATTATATATTTTTTTTTCTGGACCACTAGAATTTTGCACTAGCTAGTCATAAACTTTTTTGTCTCAGTGTGGAATCTAGGGTAATTTTATACTCTACATAATGGCAACATCCCTAAACTTTATCCCTGACCCACCCACCCACACACAAACATCATGATAGCATTACCCAAATACCCTTGGGAAAGGCTAAAGACAAAAATGAAGATAGTGAGTGTCTCAGTGCATGGGACATGATAAAAGCATGAGTCAATGACTCCTGCAAACACTGTGGGCTTTTACAAAAAGAGGTTAAAAACAAAATAATTCTGTGAGAAAGTCCTTGTTCTCCGGCCCTGATGATGTAGGCGTGGTTTAGAGCTGTAGGTTCAGAGAGAACTACAAGAGTTGGTAGAGTCGGTAGGTAGAAACACGGCAGGCAGCATTGCTTTTCCTCAGTCGGGTGTCTGGGAGAAGCTTTTTGCGTGTGTGTGTGTGTGTGTGTGTGTGTGCGTGTGTGTGTGTGTGTGTGTACCACCTGTCTACATTTAGTGTGTATATGTCTGTTTTTGTCAGAGTATGTGCTTTTGTGCACAATTTGTAACTGAATGTGTTCATAATATATATTTGTTTATATGTTCATTGCCAAGTGTTTGTGTGTATTAAGTGTGTGCAGTCTGCCCTAAAGCAAGGATTCAGTTATGTTCTAAACTTCTATCACGGGAGGGGGGGCTTGGCACAGTGTCGGCAGGCTTTTTCCACTGATCTCATACTTCTGCCACTTACTCTTTTTTCAGTCCATTAAAGCAGGAAAAAAAAATCTTTCTGAACCTAAAGTCTGAGAGCAGAACAGACAACGGGGAAGGGGAAAGATGTGTGTTACTAATCAGGGATTTATGGGGGGGGCTCACCGTAAATCTGGAGGGATTCAGGCAGAGGACAGCTGCACGTCCAGGGGGGTGAGTGTGTGCGCTGCACGTCCAGGGGGGTGAATGTGTTCGCTGCACGTCCAGGGGGGTGAGTGTGTGTGCTGTACGTCCAGGGGGGTGAGTGTGTGTGCTGCACGTCCAGGGGGGTGAGTGTGTGTGCTGCACGTCCAGGGGGGTGAGTGTGTGCGCTCTCTGGGCAGAGGCAGTGGAAGCCACAGATACCAGACCGTGACCCCACAAGTGAGTGACATGCAAGGAAACCGTGATGATCTCGAACAAGACCGTTATAATGACATTAAACAAACGTGCCACACCGTACATCGAAGTAGAGGGAACAACGGCCAGACTTCAGCAGCTTGGACAGAACCGAGGCCTGGTCAAAACCCGACGGCCAGCTGCCCGGTGAACGCAGGGGTGAGCGACCGCAGCGTATCCAGCAGCACGGCACAGAAAGCTCCCCAGGCAAGAAGCTTTTGAGTTCCAGTTGCTCGCGGGACGTAAGATAATATAAACCGTCAAAGGCTGGTCTCCAGAGGACGGAAAAACAAATCCTAAACTGTTGACTCACCACAGGCCAGTATAAACCACTCAGCAGGTCTCTGTAAGCAAAGGCCTTAGCCTGCATGTCAGCTGTGCATGGACAGAATATACAAATACATAGAATATATACATCACCGAGTAAACATAACGTGTGATGTATTGAGCTCCAGCAGACCACCATGGGTGGTTGGGAGTGAGAACATACTGGAGACACGCTGGATAAGAAACCAGGAACAGAGTAAACACAAACAGAAAAGTTGATCACGCTGCTCTTTCCTTTTCTGATAAAATTCAGTGGAACTTGAGAAAGTTTTATTATTTGGTTCTCAAGAATGAATATGAGTTCCAAATGGACTGTGTGGACCAAATGGAAACACCAGTGATGTTCCAGTGAAATCAACTGAGAAATAAGTTCTCAGTTATGAGTTTAAAAAAACAGTGGTTGAAATGAAATAACAATAAAATTAAAGATGTTGGAAAAACATTCACATTCCTGATGTGGAACCCTATCAGATCCAGATTATACTACACAAATATGGCAGTGATAGGTCTCAGAGCAGTGTTCATGAGTCTCAGAGCAGCGTTCATGAGTCTCAGAGCAGTGTTCATGAGTCTCAGAGCAGTGTTCATGAGTCTCAGAGCAGTGTTTACGAGACTTAGAACAGTGTTCTTGAGTCTCAGAGCAGTGTTCATGAGTCTCAGAGCAGTGTTTATGAGTCTCAGAGGAGAGTCCCCATCTCCACAGCACCCTGCTCAGGGAATAGCACAGTGCAGCTCGAGAGTTCTTGTACTGAAGAACCACAGCAAAACCGTGCAGCTGTGGATGTTACTAAGAGAAGAACAGAGAGAGAGAGAGAGAGAGGGGGGAGTTTTGGTCATCATGGGGTATAATGGCTCTAAATGAGGATCTGTGAGTTAGGCTTATTCAAAGACCTCTGACTTCACTGCCAACAATTGCCTTCAGAACTGCACTGTTAGTTACAACGCAATACTGAAGAGGAACCTCTGTGCTCATTTTACACATGGATCTGCCAAATATTTTCCATCTGTACAGCTTCAGGGTTACGAAACTATGTGCAGCTGCTTGCTACACAGATATTTAACAGAGTGAGATGGCCAAAATTAGACATTTTAATTTGGTAGTCAATAGCAAGTGACAACAGTCTTCTCTTTGAGTAAGTGTTGAATTATTCTTGTTTGTAATTCTCATGACTTGAGAAGACAATGCAGGCTTGGGAGAAGTCTCAGATTTGTGCCAGATTATGAAATTGAGTTGGCTTGTTCAGAGCTCATGGTGACAGTTGGTGATTTTCTTCCAAAATTAGCTGGAAAAATGGATATGTGAGAACCTCACAGAGAAGTACTACAATATGAACAATGAAACAAAGATTACTGGGTGGGAGGGCGGTCACATTATCTAATCGTCTAATGAATTTAGGCCTAGACAAAATTGTAATTATTTTTATTATAGTTTTATAAGAATAACTTCAAGTATTCTCACACATTAAAATTAAAGTTAACATCCAAGAGGGTCACCCACTTGGACAGAGAAGTGGGGGAAGAGAGGCATTTTGTGTTCTGACGACTCTGGCAGGTGGAATTTTGTTGTCATTTTCCACCCTTTTCCAGCTGACACTGGAAATTCTGTAGATGTTTAACTGCTTTGGCAGAGGGACCAGACTTCAGTGGCAGCATCTGGGTACAGCAGAAGCCACCATCTCTTCTCCCTGCAGCACCTCCACTCCGCTGCTTAAAGCACCTCCACTCATCTGCAACACTGCAAACTTTCTGCTTGGGTTTTTGCATGTGTGCTGTATTTGGCTGGAGAAGGTGGGGGTGGGGGTGGGCTACCTTCATCAAACTGAAGTGTGATTACTGGAGAGTAATGGAAAAAAGGTACTGTGCTCATAAACTGTGTGTGTTTAACGAACACCTGGGCATGCAGTTTTTGGAGGAGGGGGCCACAAAGAATGCATGGGTGAAAAAGTGTGTGTGTGTGTGTGTGTGCATGAGAGAGAAGGAAAAAGAGTGTGGGTGGAGTATATACAGTGAGAGAGATGCAAAGAGAGAAAAAACAGTGAATGAGAGAGAGAAAGAGAAATAGGGAAAGAGAGAGAGAGAGAGAAGGAGAAAGGGTCAAAAGAATTAGAGGACTTCACTTAAAGAACATACAGCTAATACAAGACAGACCTGCACAGCGTTCATGAGTGAACTTGGTGACACATCTGTTCATCTCTGGTGACCAGATGAGCACCAGTAGGGCAGGAGCATCGTTCCCTTTCTCGGGTCCCTCCTGCCCTGTTCTGGGAACAAGCTCACAAACCCTGGCTGTGACTGGGACACTCTGCTAAATATACAACCCGTTTTTCACAAGAACTCGGAGCACTGCAGCAGGAGGAGGTTCAGAGGGGATAATGAGACACAAAGGGTTCGGTTATCTGGGACAAAGTTGGGATCATGTGTAAAAGCCTAAACGCAGATTGGACTGTTCCAGACAAGTGTCTTAACTTCCAAGGAAAGATAAACATTACGGGATCCACAAAAATATTGAAAAAACATACAACAGAACAGTCCTTTTATGAACCATTATTTGCCATATGACGGTTTCCATAGAAACATTTATATATTCATCTGAAAAAGGAGAAAGGGGCCACAGTCAGAGGTGTGTTGCTCTGGCAGCGAGCATGTAGTCTTTAGCCGCATGTTTTGGCTCTGATTTGTTTTCTCCTTTCCAGTATCAGTGGCTGCTGTGTGATGTTGACTGACTGCTACTGATTAGGAACAACCACAGGAAGCAGGAGCAGGATGATGCCAATTAACATTCGTATGAAGATGCAAGGCCGGTCCCTGGGGAAACAGACGCCGCACAACCCCGACGCATCGATTCAGCGGCTCCGCCCTGTCTCGGGACATACAATCGCATGGAAACACACCAACCACGCCAATGCACACGCACTGCCCCCTAGTGGAAAGCTGTAAAAGTATTTTGCCACTGCCTTTAAAATAAGACCTGGTGTGTGCATGTGCTTGAGGGACAGACTGGACACTACGGCAAAGTTGTTTTTTTTAAGAGTAATTGTCCAATATCTTATACTTAATATACTACCCACTAAGGAAAGCTATTGTTTTGTAGTGTTGTTTGAAATAAATGATATGCAATATCAATGTTTGGATCAAAACATTTCAAAACAAAGAAGGAGCTAAGGAGTAACGCCACCTATCTCTAATGGGCCCATCGATCTTACAATACTGTGATAGAGAAAGAGGCTTTATGTAGGACTGAGGTGTTAGTGAACAAGATATCAGTACTGAGGTGTTAGGGGAAGAGGTCTTGGGTAGTGCTGAGGTGTTAGGGAAAGTTGTGCAGTTTGCATTATGTTTATAGTATTTATGAATAATGCTCCCTATGTGAAGCTGCACAGCATCTGTGAACTGGAGGTTAACTAAACACTCAAAGGCATGAATCACTCTTCAAAGAGCGAAAACGTGACGAGTGAAAGAGTTCAAAGAGTCATCTGATTCAAACAGAAGCAGACGAATTTGTGTTGAGTCCTTAACCCCATATCTAACTCCATATCTAGTACATCTCAGTAATTGACATAACGACATACAGAAGCTTCGTACAGCACTGCAGCTCCTGGATTGAGCAATGGCTGGGTTTTACTAATATTATCAAAGCTACAGACAGACAGACAATTGTATCCACCTTCAGAGTGTAGATTCCACTGTCTGCTCAGGGACAGAGTCTCTCTGTGATCCATGCTCTGAGATAGGGTTGGACTGGTCTCTCCATGTGATCTGTGATTTGGGAGAGGGTAGCACCAGTCTCTCTGTGAGACCAGCTGCTTTGTACTGGCTTTGATGGCAAGTGATGGGAACTGTGAATGAACATGATACCAAAATATAAGCATGGAAATATTTTACCTGTATAATTTCTAAACAGCACGTACACACACATAGAGGCATTTACAAACTTCCTCTTACCATACAGTAGATGACAGGTAACAAGAACCAGAGGAGACACCTGTTACTGCTTTACTCCTCAATACTGTGCTCCACACACATTATTATCTGGTGGAGAAGGTTAGTGTGTGCTATCTTCAAGATGGTTTCTGACACGAGCAAAGTGCTTTGAGTAAAAAGATTCCTTTCTTCTACTGCATCACAAGCACTTTGTATGAAGCACTTTGGAGCAGTGAATACTTCAGTCTGAAAGACACCAGTGAATACTTCAGTCTGAGAGACACCAGTGAATACTTCAGTCTGAGAGACACCAGTGAATACTTCAGTC
>JAOXYF010000025.1:8344127-8354539 GCA_028565775.1 Sternarchorhynchus goeldii | reverse complement strand
ACACCAGTGAATACTTCAGTCTGAGAGACACCAGTGAATACTTCAGTCTGAGAGACACCAGTGAATACTTCAGTCTGAGAGACACCAGTGAATACTTCAGTCTGAGAGACACCAGTGAATACTTCAGTCTGAGAGACACCAGTGAATACTTCAGTCTGAGAGACACCAGTGAATACTTCAGTCTGAGAGACACCAGTGTATCTCACAGTCTGGCATCTTCTGGAAATAGGAAAACAAAAACAGGACGTCCACTTGGCTTTCAGTGAAAGGACTGTAACATGAGGAAGAACAGAGTGCTGGGAAGTGTGAGCAGAGCTCAATTAACCTCAAGCTTCTGTTTCTCCAACCTGATACCTCAATGTTCACCTGTTGTTTTCAAGACGTGGTGTTCTCTCTAGCAATTGTTAAAAGATACAGCTACACAATTACTGAACGATAGTCATTTATTTATTTATTTTAACTAAAATTATCTGTGCAACTCCTGCTGCAAGTTTCTTGGACCTGCCTTCAGGTAAAATCATGGATTACAGGTAATACTTAAAGAAGGCCCATCCAAACAGCACATGAGGAATCCAAAGAGAAGCTTCACCTTCACAAACGGAAGCAAACATCACGCTCTGATCTGAGCAAAGCTTCGCTATCCTTCTCAAGGGGGTACTCTTCACGTCCAGTAGATCGAAGTAAGACTTTAGTGCCCCCAAGCAGAGAACAAGCTCTCCTTGTAAAAGACACACACACACACACACACACACACACACACCCTTTAGTTCAGGCGAGTTTATGTTCAGTAATAAACCCCAAGGCACAACATTTCCTGCTGATTTTCCATAGTCTTTGGTTTTCAAAATTAGTATCAGATAAACCCAAGACAGGAGCTGTTCAGGCAAACTTTAATTCCATGTGGTCCAGATACTGTTCTTAATGTAGTGTGCAACTCTCTGTATATAATCTCTGAATTCTGGGTTAGTTACTGTGGTATTACAGCATGATTTTTCAGAGTGGTGGTAACGTAGAGTTAAACTGTGCACCACACAGTATCTTTCTGTGGTTTCTGTGTTTTTCTGTGTCTTCTGAAGTTTCTGTGGAGTCCAGTTCACATGTTTGACAGTTCTCAACTGTCCCAAGCTCCCATATAATCTGTTTAAACCATAATTCAGTGTTGGGGTGAGGAAACAAAAAAAGGAGGGGTGTGATTGGAATAAGAAAATAATATTCTTATTCCCAACAAATTTAACTAGACCAGAGTATGTAGTACACAAATATATCACAGGAGAAAATAAAGGACTACACTGAGGGGTAATGATGAACAGATGATCACTATGCACTTATTGCCTCTGGGTTCAGTCTGTAGTACCTGGACATTCATAACCTTCTCCAGCGAGAGAGAGGGACAAAGGACAAAAAAAACCAAAGTAACGTGAGCCGACTAGGATTAGGTGCACATTTGTCTTGCCTTCTGCTATAAATCCAAACCACCATAATAAACTAGTTCTTATGATAGAGTGCATGTTTTCTGTTGGCAATAAACACTAGCACTGTTTATTATCCTTTCACGGGGGTAGTTTACCTGTAGGAACTCTCCATACACCCAGTCCTCCCCTGGACGCTTCGGAGACCTTGATCGTCCTACATCTCACAGATCTTGGTTTTCAGTGTGTTTCCAAGATCACAGAACCACAGACAAATGATTACAGATGACAAGAAAAACATGTAGCATGTGATTTTTAATTTTCTAGAAATCCTAAGCTTCTTCTTGTAAATAAACAGATACATAAATAATGGTTTGGCTCAGAAAACGTACAAGCACAGATGTAGATTCTCCCAGAATAGACATTCACATGTTTCTCGCAGGACTGTTCAACTTAATTTATCTTGTTTCTTCTAAAGTGGAGGTCTACAAGACTCCAAATTCCAAATTATTATTTACGTGGTATATCTGCAGGATTTCAGTAGAATGAACATTTAGGTTTTTGTCTTTCAAATGAAATTTATTTTATTATCTTTTATCCAATCTCAGACAGATTTGTTCATTTGCTTGCCAGATTATACTGATTAAAGGGAAAGTTACTTTAAAAAGACTGTTCCACATTATTAAGTAAGTCACAGTTCTCATGAAATATGAGGAGGAAGAAAAGACTTTTCTGAAGATGAATAGCATGAAATAGTTCAGTGCCTTGCAAAAGGCATGAATTGATATTGCACAAAAACAAGATTTACCATAAAACTGTGGAAGGATATGTGAGTGTTTCAGTGCACAGGAGAATATGGAGAGATAAAGGCTTGTAAAAGAAAGTTTCTGTGAGGCAAGTTAACTGTGGAGCTCCTATCTGATCATTTTTCTCCCATGGTATAAAAACAACCAACCGTGCCTTCCAAAATAAACACTTTCATGCAGGACAATGCACCATCCTGTGCTGTAAAAAAAAAAACAAACACCACTGACTCCTTGGTTGTTGTGGGCATAAAACAAAACAGAATCATGGTTTGGCCTTTATCATCTCCCTGACATCAGCCCTATTGAGAACCTGTGGAGCATCCTTAAAAGACAGAATTGTGTTTATTTTTTGAGTAATTAAATGATCTATGCAGGAAATAACACATTCGTGTCTGAAATGATGGGTCATTATGACCCACTGAATGGTTTCAAAAACTGCATTCTGCATAATTTGAACCTGAAATTAGGACGCTGGCCGCCCCGCCCCTAGTCCTGTGTTTATGTGGGCGTGTCGGTGTGGAGCTGTGCTTGTTGTCGGGTGTGACGCTCGTGCGTTAGAGTTGCTCGTTTCACCTGTGTCTCGTCAAGGGTGTGTGTATTTAAGCGTGTGCGTGTCACCCCGTCTTCATCGGATTTTATGGGAAGCGTGTGCACGAGATCTAACGCTCGTGGTTTTGTTCACTTTAAATAAAAACACTACCGTGCTTCGCCTTCCGCCAGTTCGTGCGGCGCATCCGTGTCTCAACGTGACAGAAATTCTCTCTGGGATCAGTAGATTGATCGATTGATCAGTATATCTACTCAATTTGGAACATACATTGTGTTCTTTTAAAAACATTATTAAAGCCACTGCCAGTATCAGTAAATCCACATTGAAATATAACTGAGGATAACTGAAAAAAATCCTTGAACATAGACTGGAACAATAAAAATGGCCTGTACATAATAATTTGGAACAAGGTGTATTTAATGGCTTGCAATGTTCAGTTGCTCTGTTCTAACTCCTGTCCATCAATAAAACCACATGAAGATCCAAATGCACTGGATGCTCCTCACTTTCAACACCAGATGTCAAGTTTTCTCATAGCAGCGTAATTTAATAAAAGCAGAAAATTCAACTTTGAGATGCAAGTTTAATTTCAATTTAATTAGTACCACCTTCAAATTCTTCTATTCTATCAAACACTCATCTCGGGTATAATTTGTAATGGATAAAAAGAAATAATAATAAGAAACAATAATGGAGTATCAGTTGGAATTAACCATAACCCAAATCCAATCTTAACTACCTGAACAGGTTTATATCGCACGTCATGGCCCAGGTAAATATCAACGACTGAATTAAACAGAACCAGCCAAATGGAAAGACGAGACAAACGAGCGACACTGTGGTGTGACGGTCAGACACAGCGCCAGGTTACATAAGAACAAGGAACAGACATAAAATTTGAAGAAAACAGCTAACTAGAAATACGCTTTTGTAACACACATTCGTTCACTTTTCATCATCTTCAAAGCATTTTAATCTGATGGTTTATGATTAGGCCCTTCCCTCCGCAAGAACTTAGCACAGCATATGTAGCGTCTCTTGAAGGTGGTTAAGAGAACAGTGAGAATGTGCAAAACTGTCACGACAGGGACAGGAGCCTGCTCTAAAAAACCTAAAACCAAAGACGATTGGTCGATATGTAATACAGAATAACCATAGATCTATTTCATTGCGTTCTTTGTTTAAAAAAAACGTGGAAATAAAGAAAAAGTGCATCCACACATATGGATCAAAACAGCGGAATGAAGGATCAGCTCACATAAACCTGTCCTTTAGTTTTATGGCTTTGTTGCTTCATTTCCAATATTTCTTACTTTGACAGGAAACTGAATCCATTAAATTTGTTTTGTACAGCACATGCTGGAATGATGCATGCGATGGAATCATAAATAAGTCATAGAAACATTCTGTTGCCCTTCCACGTGTGCGCGACGGTCCCCAGTAGTCGTGCGTCCCGGGGGGTTGTGGTAAATAAACATCGCTCATTTAAAAAAAAAAAAATTAAAAAAGTGAGGTCCAACAGCACCAAAAGCCTGATAAATATCTCACCAACCCTGCTGCTGTTTCAATAAATAAAATAAAGACTGTTTTAAACAATTACAGGTGGCTGCAACAAATCCAACACTCCAATTTCACCCTGTGTGCTGCAGGCCAAATATATTTTATAAGCTCAGGCCATCTATAGTAAATTGCTTCTTGGCAGTATTTCATTAAAAGTTTCTTGCATTAAAACAACATTTTTAAAACAAACTTTTTCACCTTATTTCAACAAAATCTTTGGCAATATTACCATTTTTGATTTGTTATTATTATTTTTTTAATCAGTTTTAACGAAGTTGCTTGCTTATTGTGGACTAATCCTTCACACCTTCACAGTGAAGCAACGCGATAAAAGAACTTGAAGGCGCGTCATCAACGGACAAAGCAAATCCTCGTGTTTAATAACAAAAATAATAAAATCAAGGCGAAATGTACAATTATCAACATTATCAGCATAAAAATAACTCAAAATAAATGCAAATAAAAATAAATAGAAAATTAATTACAGATGATAAAAAGGTATAATTTACAATTTCCTTAAAAAGGGGCAATTAAAAAAAATTAATTTGGATTTTTGCTGTTTATGGATCAATAAGGAAAAACATGTTAGATACAGACGATGCCCAACATACTGGCCCACAACAAGTTTGCCACTCAGTTATTTATTCAGCATCAATCATTTATTTATAACAAATATGGACATTTTCCCTGAGGAAATTAAACCACTTGATCTCAGTTGCAATAATAATAATAATAATAATAATAATAATAATAATAATAATCAACAACAATAATCCAAAGCTTTTTTTGAGCTTGTCCAAGCGTTCATATATAATAAGAAATCTAGAGAGACAGACAGACAGAGAGAGAGACAGACAGAGAGAGAGACAGACAGAGAGAGAGACAGACAGAGAGAGAGACAGACAGAGAGAGACAGGCATCATAAAGGCGCATTAAGCAGAGCACGGCCCTCCGTGCACAGATGCAGCTCCTCCAATCACTACAGTACAGGACATGCTAACTGTGCAGCTGTTAGATCTGCACGCTCTGTTCATGGCTGGAAAACTGACAAAGAAGGGGGGGGGGTGTTGGACACAGCTAAATCAGGACAATCACCATTTCTATAAGTGTCTCTATGCACATTTGTGCTGACTACTCTTAACATCTCACCCTGAAGTCTCCAGGACAGAACAGGTCCAAGAACACGATGAATCCCTCGATTTTGTGTATCTTTGTCAGAGAGCTACGCATTTCATCATTACAAATAACTACAGTGGAGTAGCAAAAGAGGACACACACAAATCTCTCCGAGAATCTGGTTTACAGGTATGCAAGTCTCAACATCTGTGGGGTTTCTTTTCCACTTTTAAGGTGCAGGATAGTAAAGTATGAGCGAGATCTCCAGGGCTCACGGAGGCAACTGGAGAGATAACCACACAAAACTGCCCTCAAGGAGATATATTAGTTCATTTAAATGTAAATGAAAACCAACATTAGCAACAAATTAAAAAAAAAAATATATAGAAAGAAAGAAAAGAATAATTTAACATTTGCCCCACCCCTGTAGCAATGCTTACATGCATGTTGTGTGACATCGATTGTCATGTTTCCAGGCCACTGATCCAGTGCATTAGAAGTGGAGATGGACTCCGGGTATTCCTCGAGTCCGCATCCCTCACAAGTCTCACCACAGCACATGCTGAGACAGCAGTGATCCTGCAAACACCATAGAGGAGACTTTCCTCTTGTTCAGTCATCATCACATCAACACGTTAGCTGGTCATTGTGAGAACACAAACATAAACACACTCACAATTCTGTGACAATCAGTTACCAGAACAGTGGCCCTTGTAAATATACAGACAATTGAACACGATTATTTATCATATGAAACAGTACCAAAAAAAATGAACAATAGGGGTGTAGGGAGAGATCAGAAAATAAATCATCCAAGTTGCAGCCCTTATACAGAGGAAACCCAAAAGGACTTGAGCAAGCCTCCATCTGCACAACAGAAGAGGGACTCTAAAGAGGAGCATGAGTGGAAATAATCAAATGTTTTCAGACAGAAGGGAAGAGAAAGTTTAACTTTAGTTAAAACACTGAAATAGACAACTTATTTCATTATGCTTGATGTTTTGCTTGGTTTTAAGAATATCGGTAATACACTACTATTCAACGGGATGATTTGTATATTATATATATATAAAATAAACAAAGTTTTTTATTTTTTTTAAATAAGCACTTTGCTTCATGTCACTCCGTCTCTGTTGAATTTGTACTGATGTGAAATCTGATTATACATTTGCTGATCACAGAGAGCAAAGGACATCAGGGTTGAAGAGAGGTGGTTTTGGTACACGCCTCTGAAGAAACCGAAACATAGGAGTCCAAACCAAACAAAAGACCATCCTCTAGAGAACAGAGATGAGCAACACTATCGTTTGATTTGCCCCCCACTTAAACATCTCCTTTACTACTCAACATGTTCAGGAATTTTAATTATCTTCCACCTTAACAAACAAAAACACAAACTTAGCTGTTACACTAGAAAGAAATGGAGGGTGCTGGCCTTAGTGAGATACATCAATGAGCCTCGAGTAACGTGGGACTGTACAGAGCACATGTGACGGCATGAATCAGCATGTTCAATTACTCTCGAAACAGTAAAAATATCACACACCTTGGATCTTCTGGGATCAAAACAGAAGTGATGTATGGTTTTAAATTCATGTCCAATTTACATTTGAGGAGCTGGAGATCTAAATATTCCTGCATGAACCATGTACGAGTCCCTCAATAATGAAATGGGGCCTGAGGTAGCAGCACATCGGCATGGATCTGCACCACTCAAATAGCATCAACCTGCACCTTCTGACAAAATCAATTACAGCTCAAATCATGTTTGACCGAAGCCAATGAAGGTCTGTGATGTCGAATACTGCTGGAGAGCAAGCCTTTGTCTTTTTTTTGTGGGTCACAACATTTCTGCCAACAGGCTCGTCTAATAAAGGGCCAAATGTTTGGCTAAAAAGTGAGGAACCACTCTGTGCTGAAATACTGTGGACCTCAGGAACGGTCCAAATAGACCCGGTTCGTTTCTGAAGTGCCCTCATCTGTCTGCAGGTGGATGTCGGTGGACGGCAATACGGAGCAGAGGGTAGGACAGAGTTTTCCAGAACAGTTCTACAGCCTTAAGGTTTTTGCTTCTTAGAAATGGATAGCTGCAATGCAAAGGTTACCTGGTGCCAACAGTGTTTGAACATGTCCCTCTCGAAACAAACACTTTTCAGGAATCATAATTGCTCAGTGTGGACTAGCCACTAGGCGGAGTCAAGGTTACCATGCGTGGAAGTCCGAAGTGAATGAACATGTGGTTGAGGTTGATGGTTTGATATCCCACAATGCCACACGTCCCCCTGCTTTCCCCCGTCTTTGGACCAACCGGTGATGCCCGTTTTGACCCCTTTAAAAAGAGTACAAATGGGCTTTCACTCAAACTTTCTTTCTTCATCACCATGTTCTGTTCTTCCACGGGAAGAAATATGAATTGGGAAGGATATTACGCAATTTTTTTTTTCTTTTCTGCGAATCCTGCAACGCTGGAGCGGTTCTGGTCGGGCCGGCCGGCCCATGCGGACCGTTTCTTCTGGACGTTTAGCGTTACACACGGTTCAGTAGTGAGACCAGCATGGAGTTGAAACAGCTCAGATAGTCCATGTGTAGATCAGATCCATGGAACAGCAGTGAGACCAGTGGAATCCGTATTTGGTAAAAATGAGGGAATTTATCATTGTGGGTGGAGTACTGACGAGAGCTGCATGTTACACACAGAGGCCACGCCCTCTGGGCGGAGCAGCAACAGGTTCCAGCCTATGGAGTCCATATACATCTGATGACAGGGGCAGGGGAAAAAAAAAACCCCAAACAAAACTGAAGCAGCGCATAGAAAACAAAATTTCCCAGTTTCCTTATAAATTTGTCTCACCCACTATTCAGAATGTCTCTATAGTGACAAAACGATTTTAGCCCCTCCGCAAATGGTGATAGTAATACAAAATAAGAGTGGGTGAAGCTGGTGCTAGGAAGTGGACATGATTTGGTAAGAGCCATTTTCTGGTGGGGGTGGAGGTTTGGCCTCGGTGATGGTTTTGGGCTTGGGGGGCCAATCGGGGTCCACGCTGAGCTCCTGGGCCAGATGCATGTATCGTGCTTTGGGAACCTTTCTCCGCTGGCAGCCCAACCAGGACAGGTGCTTGGAGCGCCAAAGTTCTACACCTCCCTGCACGCATGCACACACACACACACACACACACACACACACAAAAGGAAAACAGGAAAAGAACTCGATTTTCAACTTTTCCATTTTAAACAACTTCCAAAACACATAGCAGTGAACCCAAAAGGCACTACACTGCACTGTATGCCAGGGTTTTTAAACCGATGCCAGCTGAGCTCAGAAAGGGTCCGAAGACCCATCAGCGAAGCACAGTAAGACAGGAGGAACGAGATCATCCACAGAAGCATTTCTACACTCTGACAGACGCATGCCTGGACCCTGACCCCCACATGACCCAAGTTCTAAAAGAGAACATAGGGCTTTTGGGATGCGTGCAGAGTGATTACTGTAGCCACTACACAGAGGGTATTACAGGAAAGAAGAGGAGAAGGGTAATCGTAACCTCCCACAGCATGACTTACAGGTGGTGTCCACTAGGTGGCACCAACGTAGCCCCCAGAAAAACTGAACGTGCGCATGCAGAAGAAAAAACGTTACAAAGCATCACGGAGAGGTCAGAAAAGAGAGAGGAGGTGAAGGAAAACAAATAATAAAGCCGAGAGAGAGGGAGAGAGAGAGAGGGAGGGAGGGAGAGAGGGAGGGAGGGAGAGAGGGAGGGAGGGAGAGAGGGAGGGTGTGAGCAGCGGTGAACAGAAGTGTCAGATTTCCCAACCTGTGGAGGTGAGGAGGCTGCGTGGACACCACATCGGCCTCGCTTGTCTCGGCTGAACACAAACCTCCACAAGACGACATCAAGGACGAAGGTCTACGGAAGAGTGCAGTGGTGCGGACAGAACGGAGAGAGAGCTCCGGATCACATCACTTACAAAAGATTTTTTTTCAATCGTTTAAGCAGTTTAGTTCGAGTAGCAAACTACATAAACACCTCGTTAGAGGGGAGTGATTTCAGGTTGTGTGTTAGTCACGGAGAAAAAAGAGTGAGACAAGGAGTTACTGTGAATGATAAGAAACCAGTAAACCAGTCAGCAGTTCATCTACGATGAAAAACAATGTAGGATCAACTGGCATGATCCCACTGAAGTCTCTAATGGTACAATTTGTCATTGTGATCTGGTCTTTCCTGATGATTGGATGAAAGAGAGAGGTGACGGCCCACCTGTGGTCAGTAGCAAGCAGCTCATTGGCTTAAGAGGCTTAGGAGGAGGGAGCTTACTGCTAATGCCACTACAGAAAAGTGCAACGCTGAGACCCCGCAAGTGTCGATCACAGCGGAGGTTCCTGCCCACTGGCAGCGGGGCAGAGATGAAAGGGAAGGCATTTTCCCTTGTTTGTGTGTCTCTGCTATTCAAAGGGTGTGCGTGCACGGTGTGTGTTCATATAAACATGTGCAAGTGTGTATAAGGAAGCCTACAGATGAGCTCCCCCAACGTGATTGTAAGACCCAGGGAAATCGGTGGGCAGTTCTCATTCGGTTACAGTACAAAACTCTGTAGAAGTCAAGACCCAGTGCAGAAGGGCTTGGGACATCTAAGACAGACGACCTTCTGTGAAATGCTCCCAAACAAAACCAGCAAAAACCGCGGCCCTAAACCACCAGAGCAGACCAGCTAATATTTACCACACGAACTGTTCTCGTCGATACTCGTCAAACACGCCTGCGCCAAAAGGAAGAAACGGCCCGCTCACCTCCACGACGACAGAAACGGCAGCATTGCACATGACGATGTACACCAGAGTGATCCGCCAGTCATACGGCACACACACAATCTGGAGGGAGCGAGCCCAACAAAGAGAAGGAGGGTCAGCTTTCAGGTGAGAGCGTTTCCACTCAAAGTTTGTGTGGGGTGGTGGTGGGGTGTGGGGTGGTG
>JAOXYF010000025.1:8309746-8325219 GCA_028565775.1 Sternarchorhynchus goeldii | reverse complement strand
ACCTCATAATTACCTCACAACACACCACTCAAACACCACCTCATAATTACCTCACAACACACCACTCAAACACCACCTCATAATTACCTCACAACACACCACTCAAACACCACCAATGACCCCACCGACCCCACACATGCACCACTATATTTACACCACCACGATGATTCCCAATCACCACCATAATTAATACAAAGTCCAGGAGCTAGCGGTACTGCATAGGCAATACATGTTCACAGTATTAAACTCTTCTCACACACACACAGGATTCCATTGTTTATGTGAATTAGAACTACGGCGATGAGCCCACATTAGTGAGACCTGAAGAATTGCAAAGGAAGTAAGGAAAAAGCCCCACCAACCCGACTACACTTACTGTGGACACAAGGGTTCTGCTGTGCCCTGCACAAACTATTCTGCACAAGAACTCGCCCCTCACTGCCATAAAACAGACAGTAAGCCCAACGGGCACGGCAGGGGACGCAAACCTGTAGAGAGGCTACGGTGGAAGGGAGACAACACACAAGCTCAAGGATGTGAAGCCAGTCCTCAGAAGTGTGGTGGTATGTCTAACGAGAGAGAGAGAGAGAGAGAGAGAGAGAGAGACAGAGACAGAGAAAGAGACAGAGAGAGAGGGTGCCTCCAGTGAAAAGAAATAAACAATAACTGCAATAACAAAAGATCAAAAGCAAAACGTGGATGAAAGTCAGGCCACATGCCCTCAGATTAGTGCTGTCATGGGAACAACAGCCTGGGAAAAACTGCTGATCAACAGCAGAGAGATTATGTTGAGGTTCTGCTCAACCGTTCTGAGCTCATCCACTGCATGATCCTTGTACTGTGCAGCACAGAGCAGATTATTGTGAAAGTGAATTATGGAGTGGTTCATCTCAACAGACTATAACAATATGAAGTACAGAAACCACATTTAAATTTTTAACATGAATGACGATTTCATGTGAATGCATCACGGTGCAAAAACAACAGTGATATCTGAAGTACGTACTCAGCACATGCCTGTCTTATTGGACTCAACCTTTGTTGCAAAAAAAAAAAAAAACAAAAACATGTTGAAAGTGTCAAACATCTATCAGAAAACATAAAGGAGAGTCATGTGTCTCACTTTAAGGGAAAGCGTTCGGGTTCAAAGTCGTTTTTTCGGCTGTAATCTGAGGTTACCGGTTCACACCGCAGCACCGAATTTCGCATATGTTGCTATTTTTAATCTAGGGATCTTCACCGTACCTCCTACCTGTGCACGGCGGGTTTATCTTGGACTTGCTGGAGGAGAACCACGGACGTAAGAACAGAGAGCCGCCACCGTCAGCATCACCAGCTTCGGACACTCCTGGCAAACCCTCGCGAACACACACTCGAGGGACTTGCACCATGTTAGGACATTTCACACCACTGCTGTGATTCAACATTGGCAGACCTTCTGTCATAAGTATAATGTCTTAGATCAGGTCTGCAAAAGGCAGCCCTACCAATGTCTCAAAGCTCTCTGGGATACCACACGGTACTTCTCTGACTACTTTTAAAATTCCAGGTGTGCTACGACACCCAAACTCACAGACAAGGGTGCAGTGCAACGTTAGTTTGTATAAAACTTTAATCCAAATGAGGGGCTTTCAGTGTATGGAACAATCTTGGGTGTTTCCCTATGAGAGCTCTTTATCTGTTATAATCACAGGCATTTCTAGTGTGCTGTTGTATACACCCTGTATTGAAATAAGTTCCAACAGGCTAAATGTTTCTAGCGCTTGGGAACAACATGACAAATGGGGTGATGGGCAGCTGCTACTCATAACAGATGTAAATCACACAACAGCCGTGGGATGAAAGATGCTGTTCTTTTTCATTAAACATGGACTGGACTTTATGAACAGTACATGGGCCAGGTTTGCCGGTACAATCTCACTGCTAGACTGGTTAAGCGACAACATGGAAATCAAAGCTGTTCTTTTTCCAGTTAATGCAAGTAGATTAATACACCTATTAAAAATAGTCCCATCCTCATTTGAAAACCAAATAACAATGTTTATTTACAAAAGAGGGAAGAAGAGGAAGAGGAGGATGAAAGGATTCCTTTTAGTCACTTCACAGTTGAGTCAGCTGCTCAGTTCATGGTCCCCTGAAAATGAATCACATTATTATTCTACAATGAAAGCTTGCAAGATGGCTGGTGCTACTTCACATCATCAGCTACTGGTGCCCCATCACTACATCAGCTCAGTCTGACAAGTGTTCATTAAATCAAATCAAAGAACAGACACCGGTCCGTCCTCAACACTCAAGACATGATTTAAGAGACCTCTGAAGCTTACAGCTCAAACACACTGATCCATGCAAAACTACAAAATCAGTTTTTGTGCATTAAGCTATTAAAACGCCAATTTAGATTCAGACCTGAAGCCATCTATATAAACAACTCATACTGTATTCAACCTTCAACCACGACACACAGACATGACCTGTGACCCAAGGAAGTACATGATCAGCTATTACCAAGTCAAATGTATACAGTGGCAAAATCCTGAAGATCCAGCAAAGCACAATTATAAAACAAACACTACTGATGTGAGGAACAATTCAAATAAGACAGCCGTACATGTTTAAGTCTTGCTCTTCACAAAGATTGTCATATGCACAAGTTATGTTGAGCCATAATTTATACATCAGGCTACTACTGATTCAAGACAGCCCAAATCACACGGTCGAACAGTAGACCAGCTACTGATGTTCATCAGCTATTCGTCACCTTAAGAATTAGCAATAAAATGTACATTACACAGACAAACGTTTCCTCCATTGATCACATTATATAATGATTTTAGTCAAACGCTTCGATAGAAAGAACCACAGCCTTTTAGCGATTTATTATGGCAAAATCTGCCACTGTTACCCTAAACAAATAACTCGCATAAACAAAGCTGAAATGTAGCATCACGATCCCCAACTAGGCGACCAAATCGACATCAATGTACACACTGCAGACAGTCACTACGATACCCAAGTCGCAACTAGTTCATCACCAAGTTAAATCATCCAGACAAGCATGGCTATAACTGGGCAAGGTGCAGAGACGATGCAGTCTGGTCGTAAACAATCTCTCGCCTCGCTAATCCATGTAAAGAGGAGCTTTGTATTTGTTTACCAAGAGAAAACTGTCTGCGAGCAATTAAATCGCAACAGCCCTAGTCCCCGGTGATGGTTGTAAACTACTAGTCAGTGTGGTCCCTATTCCAGCTAATCTACACAACCATCCAAGCGTTGCTCGGAAGCTAGTCAGCTACTAGCTAAGATAACATCAGCTAAACAGAGGATTTATGAAATATTCTTCACTGTATAGAAACTACAGACGTGTTTGCCTCGGATGGATCCTGAGGGTGTAAACTGGACGTAGTGCTGCATGCTATTCCGAAATGCTACGTAGCTAAAATAGCTAATTCACACTGGTTAGCCGGCTAGCCATAAATCAATCAATCTACTCGACAGGTTAACAAGAGATGACCCGATATCGCCACAATAAGATGCTATCGGAACCGTAATTTGATTATTATGCTACAAAACCGGTTACAGATCAGTGTAGTTTCGGTCACACCAGAGCTAATAATGTGAGTAACACATTCCTGACACATGCGCTACGGAGTGTGGGGCTTGTAAACGAGCTTCAAACGAAACACACAGGTTACGCTGGATAACTTACCCAGAACCACCTGGACACTGGATCACCTTAAAGTCATGATGAAGCAAGTTATTGTTGTTCTGAAAGAGAAAATCGTTACGGAAAACCAGAAATATTAGCAGTTAGTTAAAGGTGACTGCAGAAATGGTGTGCGTGGTAGTTCAGTGTTGACAGACTGCATGAGCCGTGTGGGTTCGACTGCCTTGAACTGGCTTACGAAACCCTCGGAGGAAGTGAAGCACAGGAAATGAGATCATTTCGAGCTATGGAAATAGATGGGGGGGGAACCACATTGTAATAACCAAATCAGCCACATAGACTTAAATGGTTTTGTTGCTACTGAACAGTAGAATATTTTAACATTAGACGATCGTTTCATTCAGTATTCTTCCAAAAGCACTTAATCATGTTCACTCAAATGTTTACTTCAAAAAAATTAAGTAATTAGCTTGTATTTCAACTGGTCCAATCTCACAGCGAGTTGAAGGGCACGTACTTATTAATCAAAAAGCAAAACAAACAAATAAAACCCCCATCACCATATCTTATGTTCCAATTCCTGCTCTAAGTCCGGCGTGCAAGCACCATTCCACTTAGTCTATTACTCCAGGCCAAACAATTCGTTCGAACTTAAAAGAAATTAAAAGATAAGATTTGAAACACCAACAAACCACTGCGTGAAGGCCACGCGCTGTTCGGACGACGAACGCACAGCAGGCCCCTTGACATCAAAGGCCACAGCTGATTGGTTGGAGAACTGACAGCTAAGCAAGGTTTCTGTATGTACGTCGGACACGTGCTCTGAAGCTTGCGATGTGTGCTGCGGACCTGTTGTAGCTCATGCTGAGGCATCAAAATGAGCCCGAAAAAAAAGCGTGAGAAGAGAACACAAGTTCATAGCATACATTATTCAGACGGCTTGAGATGGCTGGAAGTTAGACAACGACTGTACAGATCACGCTGTGTTTGAATTACAGCTGCTTCCAACTCAACTCCTTATCACATGCTGCACGACACAGCGGAAGACGAGAGTGCTTCGGCAGCTATAAGCTCTGCATTGTTCCACTATCAGATTTTTGGGGAAGTTTCAAGAATTGGGACTCATATATTAACCATGACTGACTTGGGCACAATGAGTTTAAGGTACCAAGTCACAAGACAAGAATGGCCAAGGTTGAAGGCCAGTTTAAAAGCTTTTTTAAAAAAATCTAATCATAAAGGGAAAAAACCACCACACACACACCTCTGGCCATCATGTCCAACATCTTATCAGAGGTTGGGGGACATTTTTCAGTGTAGCTTAGATAAAACTGTCCAACTATGAAAATACAGGAAATGACCCACTGATCTACTTGGTCTATGAAAGTGCATGTTTTATTACAGCCGTTCAGGACGCCTCCCTCCCTTTGTTTGTGTTTCAGCTCAATATGGACATCAGCATGATCATATCAATCAGAGGTGTAGCATGGGGTGGGTGGGGTGATGACAGGCCATGTGACTCAGAAGTGATGAAAATGTTTCTTTCACTGAGGAAACATGCAGACATCAGTAAAAGCTAAGCAAGTTTATGTGATGACAGCATTCATTCATTCTCTTTGCGACAGGCTCTTGCTATAAGGAAAAACCTTGTCATACTTATTTTACATCACATTACCACAGTAAAATCAGGACAATAATTAGACTGAAATAATTAGATCCATGTTTGCTTTTGTTTATTCCATTTGCTGAGAGATTATACATAAACACACGTAACTAAGCGATCTGCTCAAAAACATTCATTTAACAGAGTCTGAACATCTTAAATTGTTGTCTAGTGATGTGGAAACCATCTCTGCCTCGAGTTCGGCACTGTTGCAGAAACAGGAGTGAGGGTTCGAGGTGCTGCTGAACTGCGACTTCTTGTGCACCATCCATTCCTGCAGAGGAAACACCTCCGTGTTTTGGACGTCTCCCTTCCCAGATCCCCACTGTGGAGTGGCCTCTTCAAAGTCCCACTGCACGGATGGAAAAAGCAACGGTCAAAGCGGGGAAACCTGGAGTGGCTTTACACTGAAGCCTCCTAAACAGTGAGGGGCACAGAGAGGTTAGTCCGACACTCCTGGGGCATCAAGTATAGCAGCTGTTGTGACCACAAAGGCCTAGTCCTGTTTTGTGTCATACCAAACATCTGACAATGTTAACAGCAAGACTCTTGACCCACATGGAGGCATTTTGTAACTGTATCACAGACTGGCAAGCAAACAGGAGTGAGAACCTTCGTTCCCCAACCCCTTGCATTTCCAAGTATCAAACAGGTGGCAGAAAACGGCGTCCAGAATTGCTGACCAGGTTCCAAAATACCCTTAAGACTTTATGGCCATTTTGAACCACCTCTGAAGCAAACCAAGCCTTTCCCCCATTGTGTTTATCACAAATCTTTCCCAGCAGAACAATGGAGGCAGAAGGCAAGTCTGCCCTGCCTTTCTGAGCTCAGCACCCGCATTCCCCAGACACCACGGAGGAGGAGGAGGAGGAGGAGGACCTGCGCGGTTGGAGCTCCATGGATATGAGCCAGAATTCACATATCCAAGTGGAAGTTACAGGGCTTGGTCATGTCACGTATCAACAGATAAAGTCAACAGCACGGGGAGGTTAATGCCGAAATCCAGTCAGCAGAAAACAGGGGCTCCTTCTGGGATGTAAACCCACTGCACGGGGCACGATGGGCCTTGAAATTCATTATGGAAAAATGACAACATACATAAGTCTTAGCATTGAAGCACAGTGACTCGCCATCGTTCCAGTACTGAGTGATGTAAACGCTGTTTAAACAACTGCACCAAGGAATACAATATTAAACAACATGGATCAGTGAGCAGGATTGTTGACAGATTTATATTACTGAACCTTGGGGATATGAATGTACATGCAAAAGATGAACCTAGGAAACAAGTTAAAATCTACAAAAACTAATATTTACTCAAAATTTTGCAAGAATAATTTACAATTTTTTTTCCATGGGTCCTGTTCTCCCCATGTCAGACAAGAACACAGTCGTCCATATTAAGCTCAGGTTTCCTATTGTAGGTGGAGCCATTGGGAACTCTGTTGCCTTGGATACAGCAGGAGTGGACTATAACCTACTTCATAGTCCATGGTGTTTTGAGGAGGTTCACATAGTTTAGCTTTTTCCTGTTTAGTGAATAAAACAAAGTTCAATTGTTTTCACCCTGAGCAATTTGCCTTTGTTTCAGACTGAATGACATCCTCAATGACCTGGCACTCTTAAACAGGCCAAAGAGGGCCAAGAGACAACCGGGTGCTTGAAGAAACGCTTCCTGTTAGAAATTGGATGCACATTCATAAATCCATTCCTTTACAGTTCTGCCATGTTATGTCCCCAAAGGTGTATGCACTGAATATCTACAAAACACCACATTTTACTTAGAAATGTCATTAATTGTGTACTACCACAGCAAAGAAAAACCCATGTGAACAAGTCTGCATACATAATAGATTAATTCCTTTTAAATACCGCAAGTTGTTAGCACAGGGTTAAATGTGATTCAAGCAGAGTTAAGAAGCCTCTGTTTAAAACCTCTACTGCCACCTACTGGCTCAGTTATTTATTCTTTTTTTTTTAACAGAACTGTGACATGTTGATCTACTGCCCAGTGCATGTGAGGAAGAGACTGCTAACCTGTAGCTCAGAGCTGAGGGAAGAGGAGTCAGTGGCACTGTCTGAATAACGCTCATCCACTCTGACCACCTTTATAGACTTGGTGAGGGGCTGGCTGTCTGCTGAGCCTTCCTGAGTGAGCCTCACCTCCTTCAGACACACCTAGAGGAGATAAGAGGTCAGTTTCCTCAAAGTTCCTCCGTATGAGGAACACCATCATACCACCTGTTAGCACAGCATAGCTGGACACACTCCTGTTAAACTGAGCTTATAATTAGTACAGGTTATGATACATTGCTTGTTTCGAAATTGGCCAATTTGGAGGCACATAAGAACACAGACCTTACGGACAGGCTGAATGTTAATGTCCATGTAACCTCCCATCTCAGTCATATTTGGGAAACTGCTTTTCAGAGCGAACAGATGATGCTTTCTGGCAATCTGGTCTCTGGAGCAGAGGTTCTGAGCAGAGGCGGGCCTTCGGGAACTACCCAGCAAGTTCTGGGCTACAGAGTCGAGCGGCCGTGCAGACTGACGGGTACGAAGGCCTCTGGAACACGAGATGACCAGAATCTGAGTGGTCACAGTTAAAGAGACAAGACTCCAAGAGATGAAAAACACACACCCACCCACCCTTCAACAAAGAAAGACACAGTTCTTTTCACCCTCCCTGCGACCTGTCCATTTCAGCTCAGTTATTCGTGTTTCTAACTCGTCTCAGCAGTACTGAAGCAGACAGACTACACACAGATGTCGCTCAGGGATCCACACCAGGCCAAGACTCCATCATGTCAGTGAGACGAGGTCCAAGTAAAACCCAGTTCCTCGTCCATTTGAGATGTCTGGAACTTATTTGTGTACTGTAAAGCATCCTTGAGTGTCAAGAAAGTCGCTAGATAAATTGAACATTCATCCATTCATTTATGCACACACACACACACACACACACACACACCATGATACAGAGAACACCTTCACCTACAAACACTAGAAGATATAAAGGATACAGCAGCATCAAACAGAGCGGCGCATGTTCCAGAGAGGCTCCACGGCAGGGCTCTCACGGCTGCCTCCAGCCGTACGTCATACACCAGGATAGCAGAGGCATACAGAGCTCCAGCCAAGGCGCTCAGAGCCCTTGACGACACGTGCACCGCATTACCCAGCTCTCCTCTCCTCTGCCGGGCCGCACAGCCATTCGAACAAGGGGGAGGGGGGGTATTTGAATTGGATCGTGGCACAGCCAACAGTTTATGCTTTATGGGTTTCACCAGGCCAGAGATATGAAAATTCGTGCAGCAGGATGGAGGTGTTCATACTCACAGCAACGAGTAAGGAAGGAAACCTGGACGTCCAGCTGATCGCAAAGGACAGGAGGCCCAACACATAACCGAGGATTTCGATGCGACCCTGCTCACACAGACACACGCAAACTATAGTTGCCCGAGATGAGGGCATGAACCCTCTTGCTGTGCAATGACGCATCATCAAGCATTTTACACGTTATCAAAAAGCTTACGACTACTGCAAATGACAGCACAGCTTCTGAAACAGGCACTCACATGCATAAAGGCACTGAGCAGCCTCCTACCGACCGGAGAACTGTTACCGAGAGGCTGGCTGTGGTGAATATCTTTGCCAAAGTAAACACATCCTCCCATTACAAACAGCAAACACACAACAAGAGAGTTCTGTCTTCGCCTTCTGGTGAGCATTCGTGCTCTCACTCCTTAAACAAGACAAAAAGATTTTGGTGTCCGAGATAGAAGGTTTTTATTTTTTTAATAATAACTCAGTGAGGAATAATAACTTAAATCAGCCTTACCGGTTTTTGAATGGTACCACAAACAAAAAGGGAAAATTATTGAAATGAAATGCAGACCTTCCAGCGCTACCATAAACGAAGCCACAATAATCTAGAGCAGAAATTCAAATTAGAATTACAATGGTTTATAAACCGGTAATAACCCGTTTTTCAGGGAAATAAAATATTTTAAAAAGTCTGTATTTAGTCTCACCTGAACCGTTAACTGATTAGAAAGAAACGCTCCAACAACGTTACACAGGCTACCAATTAAAGAATAGAGAACATAGGCCGCATCATGACCCGCATGACGATGCCTTAATTTGCACCTGCAGCACAAGAGGCTACGAAAAGAAAAGTACCAAATGAGACAAGAAATGAATATTAACGTGATTATGCTTCTCAAGTATACAGAGAAACAAGAACGAGAATCATTACTTACATTACGTACGATGTTATCAGGCACAACACAGACAAGAAGCCGAAAGCACCCGAAACACAAACGTTGTCTCCGGAGTTCAAACAACCTGTTATTTCTTTCCACCAGTAAAAAACATCGAATATTTTAGTTTTATCTATCATTATCACAAAATAACACTGTCATGTCGGTCAGGAAAAGTATCTGTTTCAGGAAAGTCGAGTCATGCGTTTTACAAAAGACAAACAATTCGGTTTGCCCGCGACACATACCAGATACCTTGGATATAATCACGTGATTCTCAGGTAACCTGAGGAGGAAATATTTCCTTGACTCCCCTGCCTGCTTATCAGAAATCTGGGATTGATCAAACTAGAACGCTAGTCTAGTTCTTCTGCTTTGTATCACTTAATTAAACTCTTCAATATGACGTATTATATTTTACGTTTTCTCTCGTTCCGCGTATTTTGATAAAATACTTTATGAGCCTTCTTCATAAGTTTTGCTCATTTATAAATATGGCCCAGAGTATCCTTCGAATTCTTTTATCTTCTCCACCTTTGAAACAGCGAGTGATCCAGGCGTGTGGCGACTTGAGCTCCCGAACAGTGGAGCAACATACAAAAGACCCACGTCTTCTGCACAGAGTGCCTCTGTTATATTTTATGTTATGCAAAACTAACAGAAACTTGTCTTCACACTTTAAGAGTGAGGTTACAAGGAACAGAAAAGGTGCTGTCTAAATATTACACTTAATACACATGAATGCCTAAGAATATACACATTCAAACATTTGAGACATATTAGGATGGTTGCTTAGTTTATTATAAAGTGGGTATATTGATCTGTACACCAACCTCACCAGAAATAGATCACAATTTTCACTTATTATCAGAGCTACACAATAATGGCAGACGTCTTAGTTTCATGGTGGAATGATCATTAGCAGAGTTCAGATTATTAGGAAGATTCTGCATTTGAGGGGAAAAAAAGAACCTTTCTCCATAATCTGAGACAGAAATGAAATAAGAACTTTTTTCTGTGTCTCTTGTCAACATCCAAAATGTTTTGCTGGACGTGACTATATTTCAAGCGTCCAGGTGCTTGTAGAGTCTTCTCACTTTTTCTTTCTTGTTCCTGTTACCATGTTTTTTCCAGGGCTTCCCAGCTGGCTGGTTCAGAGTGGCCAAGGCCTGGGGGTCACTTCCAGGTCTGGAGCCCATCACAAGCTGCACCCCCTTGGTTAGTGCCCGAACATTCTCCTGGAGGAAGCCCAGCAGATCAGTGTCACCAGTTCCAGTGAAAATAGTACAAATTTTAAACGGTTTCTGGTTCTAGAAATGGTTTCTGGTTCTGGGAGATTTCAGAGAAAATGAAACATGGACAGTGGAGTCTAACCTGATGAAAGAAATTTTTATCGACAGGGTTCTCGATCTGTTTGACCCTGGGCGTGCTCCTGACCTCCTGAGGGAAAGGTTGGAGTGGAGCAGGTCGCTCCATAAACTTGGAGTGCTGAGGCTGGAAGTCTTCAGCGCTGATGTGGGGAGGAGGGTGACAGTAGAGCAGCTTCCCCTGTGCAGGATCAGGCACACAACAAACTCACAAAGGCAACAAACCCCAAATCTTCGATTTCTCAAATATGCACCACTTTTACAAAATGTCAGGGTGTTTCATCCCAGCCACACAGTGGTTCATTACTCACGCAAACATAGTCTTTCAGAACGTAGCGGGCAGATCTGGACTGGTCTGGCTGGCCGTGTGCCGTCATGAAACCCCTCATATCTTTAAAGATCATCAAATACAAAAGTAAAAGTACATTAAAATTAAGCCACAGCTCACTTTAATAACAATATTAGAGTATTTTGAAGTTCTACATCCATACAGAATGCTTGGTGATTGTGACTCTAGCCCTACATCCATACGCTGACAGCAACTCCTCAGTGGTGGGTGGGCGGTTAGAGTCTTCATCTTCTCTGGGTTTAATGATGTTTATCCCATAAATTCCCTCCAGCACAGATCGCGGAATAGTCTGACATACGTAAATTGGTCAAGGAAGCATTTTACCATTATTTTACAGTCCAATAGCGGTTTTAGATCCTCATGTAAATATAACTGCGCACACACACGCCTGCTCACACACCCATGTGACAGGGATCACACACAGGAACGTAGGCAAGCTGGACAACCCCCAAGTCTGAATGCAACTCCAGAAAGTGGTGGAGAACCTTCAGATCCAGACAGATAAACAAGAAGTAGTGAATCAACCAGACATCGTGATGTAGATAAGGCTCTATGGTGAGTAGTGAAGGAAAAAGGAAACACACACACAAATATATATACGGTGTGTGTGTGTGTGTGTGTGTAAATGGAGCAAGGTCCCCTATAAGGACATGTGCATACAGTAAAGGGAAGTGCTGAGAGATGAAAGGTGAAGGCTGGAGGCTAATGGGAGGATATGAGGGAGATGGGAGGAACGTGGTCTCGCATCTGGTCGATGGGGAGAATCCCATTACAGATCATTTCTGCTTTGGTGGAGATGAAGGAAGGCATGACCAAGCCGGGACAGTCACACAGGCAGAGGCCAGGCTCAACAAACAGGGTCTGCAGTGCACACACATGAGTAAACGCTTAGCTCCATCTAGTGGCAAATGTTAGAATCAACCTTCAAACTTATTTTAATAATAAAAAAAAAACAAAAAAAACAAAAAACCTCACATACCTGAAAATGCTTAGTGTGCCCAGGTGTAGCTGACACTGAAACCTTCTTATTCCTCAGGATGGTGTTGATAGTGGAGCTTTTTCCAACATTAGGATAGCCGACCTTAACCAGAGATCAGTTAGAGATTAATGGAATCAATCCATCGGACACGCTAAAGGCATGTGAGATGTGTGGAGCTGTGAGAGCTGCAGCTCACCAGTCCTACAGTGAGCTGGCCGTTCTTGCACTTGGGCCCCGAATGTGCAGATTTAAACACCTCCAGGAGTTCATCTTTGTGCAGGAGGCGGCTTGAGTTATGAAAGGAAGGTCGATGTGAGGATGCTTTGCACTCCTCTTCCTCACTTTCATCTCCAGATGCCTCAGAGCAGGTGTGCCAATCAGCCTCTGAACTACAGTCCCCAGACCTCTCTGAACTACAGTCTCCATACCTCTCTGAACTACAGTCTCCAGACCTCTCGGACACTCCCTCTTCCTCCTTCTCCTCCTCCTCATCCGCGTCACTCTCCTCTTCCTCTTTACTCCTCTCCTGTGAGTCTGAAGCGTTTCTGGGCTGGACTGAAGCCTCTGTGGCTCTGCTGCACTCCGGGTCACTCAGCTCCTCATGGACGGACGATTCCTCTCCCTTCAACAGGCAGCAGACGTTCATGCTCTCAACATGTCGAGAGAGTAACACCTGCCACAACACCTACATGCTGCCAAAACAGGCAAGGTTCTCACCTTTTCCTCAGCCTCCAACCGCTGGGCCTCGGTCAGGGCTGACCAGAACACCGCTCGGACACCTTCTTTCTGGAAGTATCTGGCCCAGCACTGCCTCTGCTCCCTGGTCAGCAAATCCGCTTTGTTCAAGAGCAGCATGTTCATCTTGTGACTGGAGACCTCTTTAACATAGTTTTCCTGGTGAAGAGCAGATTACAACAAGTGTGTGCTAAGAAAAAAGAAGGGAAAAAAGGTTCAAAATTCCAGTAAAATTAATTTTAACTTTACTTACTAGATCTGGGCACCGGAACAGCAGTGGGTTCCTCGCATCGACAATCTGAACAACGACGTCACTAGGAAAAGAAAAAAGGTTAGAATACAATACAAAGTTGGCCTAACAAAACATAATCAATAATCAAAATGGCATTTACCTATTACCCATTCTTCCTGATATAACATGAGTTGATCATTTAGATGAGATACCTTCTCTCAATGACTCTCCAGAGCTGTCTCCAAAAATCCAAATTCCTCTCAAAAGGTGTAAGAATCAGCTTCTGTTCCTCTTCCAATCTAAAATGGCAAAAAGAGACACTAAACAGTCAGATGTACTGAGATAGACTGTTTAGCAGGACAGACGTAGGTGCAAAAATAAAGTGGTACTCAGCTGAAGAAGTTACTTGCCTTGCGAGGTCTCGTCTCCAGGTCAGGAAGCTGTCTTTCTCTGCCTGCTGGAGCACTGCGGGGCTTGTGTTCTCATCCCAGCAAGGTCTAATCAGAATTAAAAAGTACAAATAAATATATGCGACCATCAAACTGGATCAGAACAGCAACGATGCATATCGATATTAAAGCAGAAAGGGTGTCACATACCAATATTTGTTGATGATTAGACTTATGTAACCCTTATTAATAGGCCAGCAAATAAATAAACTGAATCAACGGACCTTCGTGGGATACGGAGGAACTGTTTGTTTTCTTTGTGTAATTTCTTCAGTGTATCGGATTCCTCAGCTGTTAGTAAGCCAGTCCGGGCTTGAGCTGACACGAATTTGATGTTCAGCTTTTCTGTAACATTACAGCACATGAATGAGAATCTGTAGTCATTTCAGCAGCTCCATGAAAGCGTCTCTGCTGTTATTTTACCTGCGATAAATTCAGTTCCAGCAAGTTCGGCTGTGGCCAGGAAATCATCTAAAGAGCTCTGCTCCGTCACAGACTGCAGATTCAGGCGGCCCCAGTCATAACCGTCATTTAATTCACTGGTATGCAGCTGTTGGCCAAAAACAAAAACAAACCAAAACATCTTTTACGTGGTATGTTTAAACTAAATAACAACACGTAGCAACTGGCTAAAATAACCGACTCTATCATTACTTGACTTCAATATTGCTAGTAAGCTAGTTATTAACTGGTAATACACTGGTTATGTCGCTAAACACCCAAATCAAGCCCACTGTTAGCTTGTTAGCAAATAGCGATTTCTGTCGACTCTTACCCATGTGTCATTTCTCCTGTTGCCGCGGCCTGCGTTGAGCCTCTCTTTTATCAAAGCTCTCCCTAAACCTGCGCCGTCTCCACGAACCTTCTTCTTCCCCATATTGAATCGTATTTAATTTACTAAGTATGAAGCCGGTTGCCTAGACTTGATCAAAACATGTCAAGCGTTTCTATCTTCAACCATGTGACAATTTTTTTTGCTGCGAAGGAAGTCGTGCGGAATGTTCTATTCCAGCATTTACGGTGATGATTGTTCAACAATTTCAGTTCCGACTTTAGTCTACATGCCTCTGCAGATCTTTGAAATGGCTTTGATTGTAAATTAAAAGAACAGGACCATCGAAACAGATTAATAAATGAATCAATCAAATATGCCTGGGATACAAACAAGGTTGTGGTTGGGTCCAATGTGCCACTTTAAAAAGTGTCGTGACAAATCCAATTCTGGTAGGATGGTTCCGGTGTTTCCACTTGTACCCATATATAAAGACAGGCAGACAGATAGACAGATGGATAAAGTATTTTATAACCAATATATGTAGTTACTCGTGTCTCCTTAATGAATTACAATTATCATACTAAGGTTATCTTTTTTTCTACAAAACAGAACTGCTGAAGTAAAATGGTAATTTTATGAAATCATGAATTTCCCTCTTTTCACAAATAACACCTTAGATTGATTAGTCTTTTAATATTTATTCTTCAAGTATTTGATAAGTGTAGAGTTATAGAGTCTTAAATAGTCAGATAATGGATTCTGCAGCCATTAGCCTGTGTTTATAAGAAATCACCCAATACCATATATGAAGTAACTCTAGTTTAGAAAGATTAAATAAAAATATTAGAACATTTTTCTTTATTAAAGTTCCTGCATAATTGTTTGTGTGTGTGTGTGTGTGTGTAATTAACACTATTCACCAATGTAATATTTATATATACATAAATTTACTTATATATATATATATACACATCATATTTATATATACATGCATA
>JAOXYF010000025.1:8283139-8300424 GCA_028565775.1 Sternarchorhynchus goeldii | reverse complement strand
GAGATGGGTACCTGTGCCGCCACAGGAAGTCTTTCTCTTGCTCAGTAATCTCAGAAAGCGGGTCCCTGTTCGCCAGCTGCCGCAGCTGTTCGATATCACCTTCCGTTATGATATGGTCTCTTGCCAGTCTGCTGCTCTGTGGACCAAAAAAAAAAACAAAAAAAACCAAACATTTTTTAAATTTCAAAACACACACACACACACACCCAGTTGCTATTCCACTGCTCACATGGGGTCACTATTATTATTTTAACCACAGTTCAACTCCCTTGACTTCCTCCATCACAAGACCATACAAGGCATGAGATGTTGCAATGGGACCCCAAGATTGGCTTTTCAGAGAAAGTAACCCTTTCCACAGCCTGAAGAAAGTTCATATATAAAACACATGAACACACTTTAGAGACGAGGCGCGGGAGGCTATAAAAAGCAACAGGAACCGTGTTGCTATAATTAATTAAGCAGCGCGTCTGTCTGGAAACTCACCGGTCCGGACTGGCAATAACTGTACCCCATCTCTCTGGAGATCATCCAGTTAGCGTGATCCTCTATGGTTGCCATGTCGGGGAACTTCACAGGACTGCTGAAGTGGTCAAACTCCAGCTCTAGACATGGAGTTTCCTAAACGGTGCAGAAAAACAAACAAACAAACAAACAAACAAACAAACAAAATAAATAAATACCACCCACGACAGAGCTACAGTAGAGAAACAAACCACACTGGGTTTTAAAAGGGTAATAAAAATGGATAGTGACTGAAAATAGATCTCTGAAACCAGCTTTTTTTCGTGCCTTGAATGCAAACAAATGTAACAGGTTAAAATGCTCAAGTAAGACTGATGATCACATGGATAATGGAATTAAAGCATACCACAATGCTTACACCAGCAGTCACACACACACAGCACCCTCTTGAGGCAGTACCTTGTTAGGGTTGGAGCCTGTGACACCAATGGGGTTCAGAAGGTCCTCCAGCCCATGTGGCACTGGCCATAGGTTCAACGCCATCTTCCCAGAGACCAGCGTGTGTGTGTAGTCAAACAGGTTCACATTTCCCCAGGCCAGCGGGCAGTGTTCCTGCAGGAGATCGTAAACGCCAGCCGTTCCAAAGACTGCACCACAACTACCGGTTCAGCGTAAGAGAAAAGTTGTTGAGTTAAGGGATCAATAGTTAATTAGCTGGATGCCCTCGTAACCTTTCCCTGCCACGTTTATACCGTCTCGCCAGAGGTTCGGTTACCCCTAGGCTGCTCGCTATACTACAGCTCCCTGGCTGGTGGGGGTGTCCCTGCCCTGTGTGGATGTCAAACTGGCAAACTGGCACACCTCTTTTACTCCCTTCCTCCCCTTTACAGAGCAGATGGACAGACAGAGGCGAGCGGCTCGAGGGACGTCCGGAATGTACATGTCATACGTGAGCCACTCGTTCCACCTGAGAGAGAGAGAGAGAGAGAGAGAGAGAGAGAGAGAGAGAGAGACAGAGAGAGAGAGAGGAGAGGAGGAGGAGACAGAAAAGAGAGAGATGGAGAGAGGATGAGAGTGAGCGCACCCACGACCTCCCTTCTCCCGCTAAAAGAACGGCCGTGTTAATACCTGGGGTTTGAACACGGCACACGCAGCGTGTTCACGTTGTCACACAGCTGCTCTCCTCCATGATAGATCCCTGTGCGTACATAAATCTGCAAAATAACCCACAGAGCTGTAAGCCACCATTACTGACACAGAGCTAAGGAATCTGGCCATATATAGTTGTGGGATATTTGTGAGACTTTTTAAAGTCTTTAATGTAAATAAGTATAACAATGCAAAGAAGATACTTCCTGCTTCTTCTGCTCTTCATTCGGTGCATTTTAGGCCCTGCATCATCAGTAAAGCAATCCATAAAACCTGGGTCAGTCTGAAGGATCAGAGCACACTTGATAAGCACCTTATCGATGTCCCGGATGTTGACATTGACGTATGTGGCGCAGAGGATCCGTATCCTCAGGGTGCTGTTGATGGTCCACAAGCATTTGCTCGAGGCCTCGCCGTTCATATACGGCGTTGCCGTGGAGATGCGACGGGAGTACGAGGGCATGCTGAAGGTGTCGGTCGGTAGCTGGGAGTACAGGCTGTCCTTAGACATCAGCATGAGGTTCGGCATTCGTCCCAGCATAATGCAACTCCTCACATACTGAGAGGCCACAGACAGCAGGCAGAGAGAGAGAGCAGAAAGAGCAGAGAGAGGAGGCAGGAGTTGTTTACATCGTAATTACAGACGCGTAACCTGACGAGCAGCAGAGCTGGTCAGAATCCAGTGTGCAATTTAGATTTAGGCAAGTGCTGCTTCTGATGGTGTGGTCTGGGGTGACTGACGACTGGAAGACTTCAAGCTCAGGAGACAGACATGCCGGCTATTCATTTGAGCTATTCAGGAGACAAGACATGCTAGCTATTCATTTGCATTCCGCCTCCACATCAAATTTAGAAGAGCAACAGGGAGGCAAACGAGGAACATTCAGGATTGGAAAACGGCTAGAGGTGTTCCTCTCGAATCAGACTCGTTCAGGACTGGGTAGTTAGAAAACGGCTAGAGGTGTTCCTCTCGAATCAGACTCGTTCAGGACTGGGTAGTTAGAAAACGGCTAGAGGTGTTCCTCTCGAATCAGACTCGTTCAGGAGTGGGTAGTTAGAAAACGGCTAGAGGTGTTCCTCTCAAAACACATGACTCATTCAGTTTTACAGATTTCAGCAGTGAACTATTAAAAGGACTACTGAAGCCTTTAACAGACCAAAGAGATCTCTGCACATTGGCGTCATGGGCTGCTGGTCCCAGCGTAGTGTACCTTGTACTGGCTGATGGGGTACTTCTCCAGCAGGTACTCGTCACAGCCGCACACTTTGAGGATGTACTTGCCCTGGTACTCCTGCACACACATCTTCAGCTGCTCGGGCGAGAGCAGCATGCTCCGTGTCTTCTTCCTGATGGCCTCAGCGATCACCTGCTCCGGAACGCAGTCGTGGTTGATCTTCAGCGTGTACTTCTGCTTGTCATTGTTGGGCGAGACAATCACCCAGATGACCACAATGATCTGACCTGGAAGCGGGAGAACGGGTGGCTGAAGTCCAAGGAAGCTTGTAGTTCAGCTCACACAGAGAAGCCATTTAAAATATTTTAGAAGAAAAAAACAAAAACAAAACAAAGAGAGACCAGGCCCAGAGGTTGGGTCGAGTTTGCTGCTGGTTCTTTCCTTCTCTCGAGTGTTCTGAACACATAGAGCTTGTTGTACGTGCTTGTAAGCTTGCACTCCTATGCCAGAGGCACTCTGTAAAACTGAACAACACATCTCTCGTGCGCCACAGCTCTTATACACGGCATTACTACAAATGAGCACTACACACAAAACCAAAAACAAAACCCAAGCTCAAATTCACCATAGATATTTCAAATAAACCATAGATATTTGCTGAAGTAACTAGAAAATGATGACCCCGGTCAGGTGAGATCAAGGGATGATGGTGGACAACACTGGTCCATTTTACCTTTATCTAATTTGCCAAAGATGTGCTTTGGAAGCTCGGGTGACGACTCCACGTTGGGAGGGTAGACGTAGAGTGCTCGGCTGTGGGATCCGTTGGTGTCTCGCAGCTCTACGGAGTCTTTGCACACATTAAGAATATTCCGCCGGAAGTCCTGCACTTCAGAATCCTTCACCAGGTCAAACTCGCACACAGGCATGCCGATCGCAAAACCTGAAAAAAAAAAACACACACACACACACACACACACACACACACACACACACACACACACACACACACAATTAACCAGACCAAATGGGACAGAATGCAGACATCTACATGTATTACTAAGGAAAAATGCATGTGTACAATAAAACGTTAACGTGTGTTACCTAAAATTAATATATTAACCTAAAATTAAGATATTTGACACTTTACCCAGCTAGTCATCATACCTGGAGCTGGACCGGACATAATACAGTAAAAATGCATCACTACCCACACTACACCAGGGCATTTTGCTCCTATAATATTATAATTCCTACCGATTTCCCGGTTGAGAATTTTCTCTTCCCTGTTGCCCACAGGTTCTATAACCTTTAGGAAAGGCTGGAAGAGCCGGAGATCACAGAGTCTCCTGGTCTCGTCATAAAACTCCTCCCGCTCTGCTTCCTGTGTTACGCTGACAAATATGTAGGAGGTCTCCTCCTGCAGCAGGTGATGTAGGGGGCACTTCCGGGCCTCTTTGAAGAGTTCGTGTTTGATGGTAATGAGCGTGGCCTCACGGAGGCACTCCAGGGTCAGTATCATGCCATTAGGCAGTAGACAGTCCACCAGGATGCGAGGGGGCATCAGGTGGATGCCCCATAGTTCTCCAGAAGACGGCCTTGGAGGCATGGTATCTAGTCCTACCAATCTTTCAATGCCGAGAAAATAAACCAACCTTTATGTCTCCTAAGTGGAGAGAAAAAAAAAAAATAAGTGAGTTTTTACATTTTTAATCCAATTTGGGGATTGTTTCATTTATACTGATCATATGAGCAGGGACAAAAAAACATACAAGTTTATGTAAAACAGCCTTTGATGACACAAAAATACATGTGAATTCCTAGCAAAGAACAAAGCAAAGCCAAGTCAAATGTTTAAGACTTACAGAAACAAACAAGCAACTACAAACAAACAATGCATCAAGGATGTCCTGTGTGTTGAAGGCATGGGCTACATCACTGCTAGAGTCCACTTAAGTCTCAGGGGAAAGGGAAGCCCCGCCCCCCAAAAAACCCACCAAAGCACCATAAAGCATATACTCATTTTAATCCTGTCTCAGCTAGGCCAAATATTATACCATTACTCTTCAGTTTTTTCCCCTCCTTTGTTTTTAAACATTATTATATATGTTCCATTATGGTTGGATATTAAATAAATAAAAATAAAAAACACAAGTGGCTGAGAAACTGTCTGTTTATTAAAGCGACAGGGAGGAACTGGAAGCCCGTCCAGACTTATAACTGAGACATCAAACTAATATCATCACTGCCACTGCAGACATCTCGCTGAGTGCAGGCTCAGTGACAAAAACAACGTGTCATCCAAGAGCTTACAGGAAGAAAAGGTTCTACCCGATATCTGAGTCACTCAGCAATGAAAAGAATGAATTCCTCAGTGAGAGGCAGCTTATTTCCCTTCCGCACGAAGCCAAAAGCGTTTGGCTGTTCTCACAGAAATGGATGACTTGTCCACCCACCCCACTCCACTCCCCTCCCCTCCCCTCCCCTCCCCTCTCTCTGTACTGTCATCAGCAAACCAGTCTGACACATACAAGTGTATCTCCTGGAGTCATCGTGCACAAATCATGCCATATAATAAATGAGAGAATGCAGCAGCCTATATCATTCTTGAACCTGAATACAGATATGTGGAAACTCAGAAAATAAGCTGAAGCGAACCAAGGTCTGCCTCCAATTACCAAAGAAATAGAGGGAACCATGGAAACAGTGTGTAACAACAAAATGTGAAATGCGGAAACAGCACATAGCGCTTACCTTAAAACAATTTTAGCGTAACCTGGATACCTCTGACTTCATACTGGAAACCATCAGCACTGTTGCTCGAATAGTTTGCCTCTACTTTGCCAGTGCAGTACTCTGTAACTTCTGCACAAAGGAACAAAGATGCCTTATTGTAAACAAACAGGCAAATCAGTTAGCTATGTTCTAAATCGCTAGCTATAAAAAATAAAAACCCGCCGATTCCCCCATTCAAGGTACAATGTGTTTCACTGGGCTTAATACGACCTGAAAAAATAAATAAATAACAACAATACTAACGCTGTCAACAGCTAGCTAGCGGCCTGGCTAATAATAATAATAATGAGAGAGGATATTAAAATCTAAAACAAAATCAAATAACACTACAATACGACAAAACTATTACACGCTAAATGCCGCTCACTTTCGAAAAGGATAAATTTACAAAACACTGAAAAAAATTATAGAGATGCCTTTAGTCAGCAAAACAACGTCAGTTCAAACTTGAATTTGGACGAAGCCGTCAACCAAGAATGAATATTAGTTAAATACAGGGAGTAGGAATTGCATGATAGATAGCTAACCTTAGTAACTCGGTTAGTTAGCTACCTAGCTAGCCTACAGACTATCACCAGCCTATACACTATCCATTTAGCTTATCAATTTTGCTAGCTAGATGTCTAACCTAAAACTACACTGGCTGAGCGAACCCCCTAACTAAGTGAACTACCTTCTGTGAAAGGTTGTAATTAGTTATTGAGTTAGTCAGTGTATGACCTGTAACAGTCACCCTTACTATAAATGTCATGATCAAGGTAAACATGCAAAACCACATTTGTAAGAGCATCCGGCACACATAATTAGCTTAGCTTAGCTCCAACACGTTAGCCGATTAGCTATGCTATGCTAGGTGATTAAAATGGGAGTGTCCTAAATACTAAAATACATCTGAAATAAACGGAGGCCTAAGTGATATATCGGGCTACTCTGGTAATTAAATTAACAAGATACCAAAGTTAAATTAGTGAGTAGACTACGCTCTTGATTTTAGATCAATCCCACCAAGTGTGAACAACTGCCACATTTAGGGCTTGTTCGGAGCTACGGCCGTGAGCTTTGCTATGTAGCGTCCCCGCCTAGCCGTTAGCGAGCTAACGTTATCTGATGAAGAACTTTGTAAACAATTTCAAGATTGCTAAATACAAAGAGCCTCCGCTGACTTTGTAACCGAATAAAACCAGCTCGTATGAACGTAAACAGTCAGCGCTTGGTTCAACAGACGCAAGCCATATATTATAAAGAGCTAGCGCTTTCAACAGCTAACGTACCGCGTTCGCTTAATCTCTCCGAGTAACCCGTTATTGGTATTCACCCCTTCGGCCGTACGAGCTACTACAACGCGCTGGCGCTCCCTGGGCCTACCCGACCCGGTTTGACAGGCGGAGTCTCTCCATAGCAACGACGGCTCGCTCTCCTTGTTTGTCTTCTTACAACAGATGATATCGAAATCACTCATTACCGTAAGCGAAGGAGGTACATTGCGTCTGCTATACGGTCGCTTGATGTAGAAACGCATACATTACTGTCATAATTCCATGTATAAATTAGTCAATATAAATAAGTATGGAGGTGGCAAACAGCAAAGTAGCCAGCTAATACGCTAACCGCGGCAATCGGAGAAACCACTGCACTGGGGAGATATTTTGCAGGCTGCCCCCTCCAAACACTTCGTCGCACGAGTTTTGATAGGCTTAGCGAGAAAATGTGGAAATCTACGAAAACTTCAATGAACTTTACTGATGTCGCCACTGCTGAACCAGCCGGCTCACAGCAAATTGCGAGAAAATGAAACCGGAAAATTATGTAGCTACATAAATTATATTGGATGAATTAATTGTTTTGTTATATTTGCTATTCGCGAGTTGCAAGAAACATGGAAAAAATCAAGAAACATTTTTTACATACAGCGTCTACCGTCAGATTTAGAGACCTTCATAACTTACCTATATGTATGTTTATTACATGAACCTGTGCGGTGTGTGCTCGTGTGCGTGAGTAGGTGTGTGTTTTCCTCATCGTTTAAACACGCAAATTCCATGTGTTCCTAATGTGTTAATGCGGATGTTTAATCTAGCTCCGCCAGCACAAATACGCTGTACAATTTTGTGGTTAAAGTTTAATCATTAAACACTTCATATTCTTGTTTATTTATTCATTTGTTTGTGTATGTATTTATGTACTTATTTTTTTTTCAATCAGACATAGTTTCGTCTACATTCGCTACGCTCACTTCCTTATTACACTTAAGTGCGTTCAGAATTGTCAATCACATTTTTGAATTCTTTTCTCTATAGGAAATGGACTGTACCAAATGAAATAAGGGAAGTTGTAATTCAATGTTGCAGTGTTTTTCAAATTTAGCGTTGTTTTGTATAGTATTTTTAAGCAAATTCTTACTATTTGTGTAAAAGTATTAAATTCTACTATAATAACACGCACTGTGTGTTTCATTTATATTTTCATCTAAATCTCCGTTTTTTGCCACCCCTTTACTGGTATCTCAAATCATGAGATACACGTCTGGCTGCAAGAAGTTCGGTAGCGAGCGCTGAAGGATGCGAGGAAGATGGCGATGAATGTTAGAAATAGAGATGCATTTTATCAAAGTGCTGATTTCTGCAGCACTTATAACATTCAACCCATATCGTATGGAAACAACAGCCATTATTTTCCTCGGATACCAGGTAGGACAGCCTGTGTCATCTTGTCGTTATACTGTGGATAATGCGCTGCGCTTAAACCGATGCACCGCAGCATCTTTATATGGTGCAGTCGGATACGAAAATACAGTAGTTTCTCAGAAAATACGTTTTTCTCGGTAACGGTCGTGTTAATCAAGCAACAGAAATGAACTGATTTACTTTGGCATCACCACTGCGTATCCATCGATGCTAATATCAGTCACTTATTTAAATGCGGACCTGGTCTTCAAAGATTGATTTCTGAGTATCGAAGATAGCTTCTCTCATTCGATTGATCAGGTACACCTTTGCCATTCTGGGTTGCCAACGTCAGCCTCATCTGCACGAGATGCTCTGTAGCTGTACACGGGTGTTTTTTTTTCATCTCAGCTCTGCTAAAATGTATGTATGTTCATGTCTGTATGGATTTCAAGGTTTCGTGACCATTTAAATCTGATTTGTAAGCTGTCTGAAGTGTTTCAGCAGGCCTGTCGTTTTGAAGCACATTAATGTAAAATAAGACAATACTGCATACATACAACTGGATTTTTTTTCATGCGATTCCGCACGTGAAGTGCAGTTGCTGTAGTCGACACCAGCAGGAAAGGCGTTATTGACGGAATGATGTTGTATTCAAATAGCAGAGAGAGAGAGAGAACAGCCCACACTAATTATCAGCCACCCACAAACCCAATGATCATATAACTGATCATGTCTTAGAACGTATTTGTTAAAAAGAGACTTTCATGAGGTATTTTTATTCCACAAAAGTTTACATCAATAAGCTGTTTATTACAGAAATTATTACTACCCAGTTACAATGAACGAACACGCCATTTTCATGCTGTTTTTTTTTATTTTACTCCTTATTTGACCATAGACACCACCACTATAACACCTGCATGTACACGTGAGACCACAGACGACACCACTATGCTTTACCTGCATGTACACGTGAGACCACAGACACCACCACTATGCTTTACCTGCATGCACACAAGACCACAGACAACCACCATTATACTTTACCTGCATGCACACGTGAGACCACAGACACCACCACTATGCTTTACCTGTATGCACACGTGAGACCACAGACGACACCACTATGCTTTACCTGCATGCACACGTGAGACCACAGACGACACCACTATGCTTTACCTGCATGCACACGTGAGACCACAGACGACACCACTATGCTTTACCTGAGTGCACATGTGAGACCTATTTTTGACAGTCACCACAGTCTAGGAATTTCATTAAAAACCTCAAAGGACAGAAAATGGCTAGAAATATGTATTTCATGGTATAATCATACCAGTAGTTATGCAAAGGTGAACTAAAAGCAAATATCCCTCTAGTGTTGAGCACTGGCAAGATATGTGAGACAAGCATCTGCGTCAGGTAGTTTCTACCTTTACCTTCTCGTGTGCCCAGTGCTGCTTGCATAATACATGCCTACACCGAAAAAATAACCAGTGTTGAATTAACACCTACACTGGTCATTTAAGTCCACTTAAGAGTAATTTCAGCTTTGCTGTATAAGGGAACGGTCTTTCACTCAGTGGAAGATGTCTTTCGTAGATCTCTTTTGTAAATCTCTGAACACTGTAGCTTTTGTCTGTATGTAGATGTCTTTTTTTAAAAAGGAATAAAACCTAGATGGTAAAGCATAGTTGTGGCTATGACCTTCAGCTGTGACTATGTGGGTCCTCTTTGGGCCTATTTCTGGGCTTGTATTCTCTGATGACCAAGAGATATCAGGTTGGTCTTCTGGCACCAGATAGAGAGGAAGGGAGGAGAGGACACAGGTATGGCACAGACCAGTTTGTTTAGTTTGTTCATATTAGCACAAATGTTTAAATCATTACTGAACAACAAAATGATATTCTGATGTCTCTGTTGGCAAGAATCATACAAAGATCTTGAAATGCATCCCCAAAAGTCATTCACCTTCCTTTGCATTTTTACTTTAAGATTCTTTTTTTCTTTCTTCTAACATTGTGCTCTGACTTTGTTCAAGAAGCAAATCAGATTTTTATCCTCACACACCCTTTGCCTCCTAAATTGTTGTCAGAACTTTGATCCGAAGTAAAATCCAGTTCAAACATGGGACAGGGAAAACCCTCTCAGCCACAAGAACAACCTTGTGATGAACTTGACTGTGTGTGCCCTTTGTAAAAGCTGTTTGAAAATATATACAGTACAGCAAGCACAAGATGCTGAAGGCGCTTAAAATTCACTGTCGTCGTTTCTCTGTGGTTGTTTTTTCCCCTTGTGAATCCTAACTTTAAATTTGCTTTGGGGATTAATAAGGTGTTATTTTATCTTGACTCCTGCATGGCTCAGGTCCAGGATCAGCTCCGAAGCCGCCTATGAATGCGCTGTGCCAGGCGCAGCCTCAGGTCTTCCCCCCTGCGTCCCCTCCCCAGCCCCTGGGCCTGCCCCCAGCCGTGATGCCCCCGGCTCCTCTTGCTTTCCCACTTTGCGGGCCCCTGGCTGCTAAGCCGCTGCCACCCCACCTGCAGCTGGTCCCGAGCGCCCCTATCACCTTGCCCCTGGTGCCTGGCCCCAAGCCCCCCGAGGAGGAGTGCCAGCTGCCGGGTGGCGAGCAAGACTCCGCCCTGGAGGATCTCTGCAAGCCGCTGTACTGCAAACTGTGCAACGTCACCCTCAACTCAGCCCAACAAGCACAGGCTCACTATCAGGTGAATATTACCTGCACATCAACGGAAAAGGGTGAAATTGTTTGGTTTTAATGAAGAACCGAGGATGTATTGCTCAGGATGTTAATCAGCGTTGAACACTGTGATGTTTTTTTCCTGCTAAATCACAGCATTGGTTTTTTTTTTTCATTTCAGTTAGTCACTATAAGAGTGCCACAGGTGTTACTCAATGTTTCGATTGTTTGTCTTGTAGTAAAATTGCAGTGCTTGTTTTTGCTGTGTTCCAGGGCAAAAACCACAGCAAGAAACTGAGAAATTTTTATGCAGGCAGTCAGCAGCCACCCCCTACCCGCATACCAGAGGAAGTGGAGCCAGTTTGTCAGCAGTCTCTCTCCTCTCCTCCCTCAGAGGATGGCAGTGCAGGGACTAAGCAGGTAGAACTTCATCCACCTCTCGTTTGCTATTGAGCAGCCTTTTCAAAATGTAGAGGCAGCCGTTCGGCACAGTGGAACCAGTGTTGTGGTGTCACTCTGGTGACCTGTGTATGACAGTAATCAGAGTCAGAGTCTTTCACCACGCAGCCTGAGATGCCCCTGTCCTGCCTTCAGCTTTCTCCCAAGGGGCCTGGCAGAGTGATCCTGGCCACGGAGAATGACTACTGCAAGCTGTGCGATGCATCTTTCAGCTCACCTGCTGTGGCCCACTCTCACTACCAGGGCAAGAACCATGCCAAGAGGCTCCGGCTCATTGAGGCTCAGCAGAACGCCAGCTCATCGTGAGTCTCCTTCCAGAGCACAGCCGCTCCCCTCGCTGGCACGAGACTGGATTTGTTTGTTGCTCTTGTGATTTTCTAGATGTGCATAGCCAGAAGAGTGCAGATTCACCTCAGCTTGGTAAATGATGATGGGTAGGGAGGAGTTTTAGCTCAGTGGTTCTCAGCTAATAATCAGAACCCTCAATGACTGAAGATGTATCCAGTAATGGTTTTAAGCCGCTTTGGATAAAAGCATCAGATAAATACCATAAATGTAAATGTAGTTTTGCATTGAGGATTTTTCTGTTTGGTTTTTATCTTCTGTCTGACTTTGTGCTGATGAATGAGAAACTGGTTTAAACACCAGCCTGAGTGTAGTGGGCAGAGAGCAGTAACAGTCCCAGTCAGGCTGAGCAGTGTATCCTGGCTTACAGCTGAATACGGGATCTTATCTGCCCTGGCTGTCCTACACTAGTTTGGTCTTTGTCCTTTAAAGGATCGTTTGATATCAGTGTCACTTTATTTTCATGACCAAGGCATTTCCCTTCTTTTTTTAGATTAATGTTCATAGACAAGTTTACTTCACTGAAGCCAGTGAAATCTTATGGTTTGGTTTGTGTCAAAAAAGGAAACTAAAAGTGCTCACGGAGATATCTCATTTTCACAGAGATATCTCATTTTCACAGAGATACGGCAGAGCTTGTGCAGAGGCGCTCCAGGAAGGAAGTGATGGAGTGCAGGTTCAGCAGGGCCCGCCGGGCCCACCTCAGTCCGGTTCTGGCAGGTATCTCAACACATCTTTTCTCTGAAGGCCCATAAACACACCGTGACTCAGACAGGCTGTGAGCATGCGTCTATTCTATCATGTCTTAATATACTGTGCCCATAGCTGTTTGTGATGTAGATGTACCTGAATTATTTTGATTGCATTTTATTTTCTTCAGACAATAAACGTGCGCCGTCCTTCTGTATTTAAATAAATATTATTAATTTAACCCTTAACCCATAGATCATTTTTGGCTTCTAAATCTGGTTCTGAGTCAGAATGGTTTCCATACGCTGGCAGGCCTTAGTTGGCAGTTCAGATATGACTGTCACCTGCTTCTCCTCTTGTGTGAAGAACAGCCCACTGGGGGTTGGACTCTGGCCCGCAGGCAGACTGGTGCCGCTAAACACTGCATTTCCGAGCTGTGTTCAGTGATAGTAGAGCCAGACTGAATGAGGCCCAAGCTAGACTCACTAAGGGGTGGGGTTAGACTAGTCTCTCCAAGTGTGGCACTGCTGGTCACAGGAAGGGCTTGGTGCCAGCCCTTTGGTGTTTGCAAGCAGATACTCCAGCCCACGTCAGCTGGGTGCTTCGAACGTCATTCACATGTCTCAGACTCCCCCACATAGCCCCGATGACCCTGTCCCCTACACACACACACACACAGACTCTGCATAGCAGCAGATGAATCATAGAGCACATCCCCCACTTTGGGTTTAATCATATTTTACAAAACACCCATCCAGAAATAGTGAGACATAAATTCCATCCCAAAATAAAATGTCTCTTACTCCAGCCGAAGGTAATTCTTGCCTGCAGCAGGGTTAAAATTTTCGCACATCTAGTTTGGTTTGGATTGAAGACTGCATGATTGCTCATTAAGTTAGTGACACAGTGAAGAGATACACAGAGCCATTCCTGGGAAAAGCCCCAGTTTTGCCCTCTGGTTACAGGCATCTGCTTGCATGACCTCACGCTGAGGAGGACCAGCACAGAACAGTGTGTCTGTGTAAATCCACACATTAAAGACTATATATATTCACATGCATATGAATTGCAGTGTCTCTGCATGGCTCCATGGGCAGTGTGTTGTTTAGTATGCTGTAAGCTGTCTGATCCTGTTTCTCGGGGTTCTGCTCACTAGGACCATACTACACCTCCAGACCCAGAGTCCGTATTCCTCGGGACTTGGCCATGTGTGTGACACCCAGCGGCCAGTTCTATTGCTCCATGTGCAACTCGGGTGCCTGCGAGGAAGCCGACTTCCGCCTGCACTTGGAGAGCAAACAGCACAAGAGCAAGGTCTCCGAGCAACGCTACCGCAGCGAGATGGAGAACCTGGGCTACACCTAGGACGGCTCCGCCCAAGAGGCCGCGTGCTTCACTGAGCGCCCAAACTCGACTATGTTACAATCCCTGTTTGCACAGAACGTTTTTAAACCTGCTAGGCGGAAGAAGGCGAATGAACGCTACCTCTTGCAGAATTACAGGTGATTTCTTTAAGTTAGATTGTGCAGCTTGTTGTGTCTGACTGAATTAGGGTTAGGGTTAGTTGAAGGAAGCTTTCTGTTTTGTAGTATATAAGGACCTGTCCCCTCACTGGGACAAAGCATATGGTAAAAGAAGGCAGCTTTGCAGAGATCCCTATAATTACATATCTAGGATCAGTTTATCTTTAAGCTTACAATGACTTATATAACTATTAAGGTACTGATCCTAGATAAGATTATAAGAACTTTCTCCTGTCCATGCAGACCTACACAGGTTCTGGTTCTGGTTTCTTTTAACACTAAATATTTCAGTAGTACTAAGTTATGTTGGAGAACTATTATTTTATATCTGAGGCAAACATCTGCTTCACATCCAGCTGTGGGCTGACTGTGTTACTTCAGGAGTAAGAGCTGAGTGTGGAGACCCAGAGTGCTGTCTGACCATGAGAGGTGTGGCATCCGGGCACACCTGTTAGCAGGTTAGATGGTGCAGTAGGACCTGCAGAAGGTACTGTGTGACTGCGATGACAATAACTTTCCTTGCTGGGCTTTGCACAACTGTACCGTAGATTCAGTATGTATAGACATATGCAGGGACTGGGATGTTTGGCTCAGGCTGTGGTTTAGCTAAGTACTAAATAGTTACATTTCCCTCTGTGTGGAGAAGATGACTTGGGTGAGTCTCGGCATTACCCCTACCTCAAATGAGAATGCTCTGAGTGATCAGTGCAGAGACCTTCAAATCAGCTTAGATGGAGTGGAATGATTAAGAAGACCACCCTGACATTTAATGTCTTATGCTGACGTAAATATAACCACGTTTGTACATTTTTAAGTATTTGCCGAGAAGGAGGTATGAAGTTGTGTGACATGTCTAAGACTTACTATTTCTGCTCAGATATATATACGCAGGAAGAACGTTTGTGAAGGAAGAAAGGTGAAATGTTTTTACTTCAAAGTCACTGTATTTTGTAGTCAATTGTATGTATGTGAACTTGTTTACATTTACAGATGAATGCAGACATTTTATCAAGGGCATTTGCAATATTCCAGGCTGAAAGGTCACCCACTTCCCCAAACACTACTGCCCTCTCCAGCTGCTGGCTGGTTCTGAATTCCATTACGTTTTGTTATTTAAATAAACGATTAATTATTTTTTTTTTTCTTTTTTTAAATTAATTTGTTTTGCATAGCAGTAAAATATGTATTAGTATATAAAAATACAAGCATGATAGTATTGATACTGTTAAGTATTTTATACCATGTTAAAAAAAAAAAAATACAATATTCTGGAAGAGGAAAATGACGATAAGTCAGTTCCTCGTGAATGTTACACTTGCTTAAATGTTCGTGTGCTGTTTGAATCGAATGATCCTGGGGAGAACATGCCCCCCACCACATACAAATGTGACCTTCACAGATGGCTATAGCTTGTTACTATCCTCTCCATCGATCTATTTTGGTCTAAAGCTCCACCTATTTATTTTCGTCTAATACAGACACAAGCTTACTCCACTAATATCACTGTTTTCGTTTCTTGAACGCCTTGGGGACTTGTTCGTGGGTTCAGTATACTGTTTCCTGGGAGACAGTTCAGTCAGTGCCTCTGAGTGTACGCGATTTTCTCGTGTAAATGATCTAAGTATTTCCATAGTGCAGGTAGCACGTGTGCCGTATGCCGTATGGTTTCCCTCCCGTAAGGTTTCACTGTGGCCCTGGCGCGTGGTGGTTACACGGCTCTGCAGTGTTATCCTTACACATCCTGCTGCATAGCTATGTTTTTCATCACGTCATGAGCTCTGAAACCAGGCCATAATTTTGGGTCATAATGAGGAATTTCATTAGCGTTACCTATGCTTTGTGGCCACTTTCGGTTAGTCAACTGAGACGCCCGTGCTTATTAAACGACCCTTCACATGCGGGTAGCTTGGGCAGCGCGAGACAGAGCGAGCAGCGGGATGAGACGGGTAGTAGCGCCGCTCCGCTCTCTCCAGCCTCCGCGGACCGAAGTGCGTGTCGTTTCCTGACGCGGGCGGAGCGCCGGCGCATCTGTTCGCTGTGTGGGCAGGAAGTGGCGAACCTCGCATACAAACAGGCGTTCCCAGAGAGCGCGCTCTGCACAGGCTAACCGAACGAGCTTCTTCCTGCCAAAATAAATAGCCACTTCCACAAAGGCCCTGCCCGATGTTTACTCTGAAGCGATTCGAGGCCTTCCCGTTATGTAAAGTCTTGTGAAGGGGTTTTCTGAAGGGTCTCGAGTTTATTTTTATTTGGAGATCTAACTGTAGTGCCTTCTGAAAACACATTTTCATTTCATCGATGCCTTGCAGACGTGTTTCAGAAAGATGTTTCGGTTCTTGTTCACTGAAGGCTGAAATGTTCATGGTGCAATATGTGGCAGTGTTTGTTTCCTCTGTTTTTTTTCTTTGTAAAATTATAACATGAAAAGTGAACGTAACATGTTTGAAGAAAGAAAGGATAATATAACTTTAGTGGCGAGACTACTGGAATAATTATTTTGATCACATGATTATATGTACAAACAAAATGTTTAAATAAAAGAGAATTATGCTAATGCTTCGTCATTGTCGTTGTTTTTGCATAAGTAAATTATAGTGTGTCATGTAACAAGGTAACAATGAATTTAAACCTTGTTTCAAACATTAAAGCCCATTATTTGCAGTTTCACCCCAAGGCATCACAAAGCAGTTTATGGCTGGAGCCCATAGCGTAGTTAGTCTGCAGCTGTTGACAGGGAGTCTCTGCAGCAAGAACACTGTTATGAGTTTGTGAAGGCGGGCTGGAGCTCCACGCTTGGGCAGAGTCCAAGCAGGCTGTAGTGAGTGGGCCGTCCAGTTCTGCGGTCGGCTGAGAGGAACTCCGCTTATCGAGCGTGGCACTGTTTGAACCCTACGACCTGCGAGAGTACGAAGGAGTCCTCACCAGTGTTTAATGATCCACCTTCAGAATTCCCAACAGAACGTAGCCAGACAGCCTTTAAACCCCAGTTAGCTCCTAGAAGTTAGAAGCTGCCTTGCAGCTGATCTGAGACCAGCCCTTATAATGGTGAAGTATTTGGGGCAGAAGAAGCTTGCACCACAACGTCTTCTCTGCCAGACGCTTTGGCAGAACACATCAGTTATTCTGTCTTTGTAGTTCCGGTTCCAGACTTGTATTTGGCTTTGGATCTACATCTAATCTGTATTCCTGTCCCTCACGTAAATAGTACTGATGTTCTCGCCACACAAAACATTGTAGCTATTCAGTTTGTACCAAATCATGAATGTTTATGTAATTTTAAGAATGTTTATGTAATGTAGAAAGCAGGACAGTTACTATA
>JAOXYF010000025.1:8245527-8271106 GCA_028565775.1 Sternarchorhynchus goeldii | reverse complement strand
CACACACACACACACACACACACACACACACACACACACACACACACACACACACACACACACACATACACACACAGTCCTCTTTGCTATTCTTCTTACATGTGAAGTAGATATAAAATCTTAAGATCTTAATGACGTTTTATCTGTCATTAATACTGTTACCATGGTAACATATAACAACAACAACAATAAGAGAGACAGTAACAACCAGTGGGACATGAGAAAGAGAGAGAAAGAGAGAGAGAGAGAGAGAGAGAGAGATTGTGGATAAGAGGAAATAGTATTTTCTCTATGCATACTGTATGTTTAACAGCTTGATTTGATAAAGCCCTTTCCACTGGCTGTCTGACTACAGCACGTTTGTATGCAGTGTTGATAAGAAGTGTCCCTTTTGTAACAATGTAACCTCTGTATTACCTCATAGTACATCATATACACACTGATCACATATTTGTCCTACAGGCTCAATCTTTAGAAGTGCTGTTGTAAAAAAAAAAAAACACTTTTATATTAAGTCCAAGTATCACCTATAAAGGACGTAGATTCCAGTCAGAGCTCTGCCGCACTGACGGACAGAGCAGCTTAAATGGTTCAATGTCTGTGTAATTGCATTTCTGTGATAAACTGCGTTGTTGTTTGTGGTAAATCACGGCAGGTGGGTGATCCACTCTGGTCATCAGAATCCACAGTGACATTCTGGACCTCTGTAACCACAGATGAACACTTTCCTCCGTCAGTCAGGCCCCTAGCTGATGCTCAGTGTATATCAGACCTCGAATTCTGGTATCAGACCTTGTGTTCTGATACTTATAACCTTATATAAACCTTATAGAAACAGAGATAGAAACAGATAGGAAAAGTTTCCTATGACTTCCTATGATATCCATTGTTAAAACCCTTGTATCCACTGTTTAGAATTCAGTTACCAGAACTTACGTAACATCTTTTTAAATGGAGCTTGAAAAATATTATGCACCTTGCAAGTCACCCTTTCATTTGTCAGATGTTTTTTTTTGTTTTGTTTTTTTTTTAAAGTATGAAACGTTTTCTCATTGGTGCGTTCTGCTCAGAAGCAGTTAGCAGGTGGAGAGGGGGGTGGAGGAGGAATACCTGTCGGTGTAGGTGCGCACCATCGTGATGCCCAGGACAAAGTAAGTCATGATGGAGAACAGGATCATGCTTAAGCCTAGCACAATGGCCCTGTCCTCCCCTGCCTTCAGAGCTGTGACTGTCTTCCTCTTGTCCAGGATGTCATACTCCCTGATCTTCTGATAAATGGTTCTGACCACGAGATATTAGACATAAACACACAGAACATACAGAACGTAAATGTGCAGACACAAATAATGAGCTGAACAGAAACTAACCCCAGCACACATATGTCCAGGCACAGACACACCCACACACAATAAGTAAATAACAATAAAAGGACTTTTCATCTAATCTAAAATAAACAAATAAGTAGTATCAATCAATCAATCAATCAATCAATCAATCAATCAATCGGGTTACTGACATTCACTCATTAAAATCCCATTTCATTAAAAACATTTTTATTAACAGTTCCACTAAATTAATCTGGATTAAATAACATCAGCAGTCAGTGTTAAAGAGTGAAACTGAGTTTATTTTGCAAGCCTTCATGATTAACCCGAATCCATTTACATATGACAGCAACTCTAAACGTAGATTTAAAACACATTCTACTTCCACATTAACAAAACTGCACTAACATCATACATGTATAACTCATTCTGAACAGCTTGAAAATTAACAGTATTTAATTATTATTTAATTATTAGAATATTTAATATCAAACTGTGCCTAAAATATAACAAATATAGCACCACAGCCATGTTTTTCCCATCTGTCTCAATTATCTTTATTATATAATATCTACAGTATCATAACTATGATAGTAAACAATTATGTAAATTACAGTGTTTGTCATAACCATACAATGTGGTAACAACAGTACTACTGTTGATGTGGTAAAAAAAAACAAACAAACACTTTTTTTTACAAAAAGTTTTAAAGTTTTAAACAGAAATCTGTTCCAAATGAATGTGAGGCAGCATGGAGTTCAGTGAAATCGTCACGGTAACTCACCTTCTTTGATCTCCTGACCCTTGCACTCCTTTAGCTCCAGTCCACAGGAACATCCTCTCAGCTCCAACACCAGGTCTGCCACTCTCCAACACACTCTCTAAAGACTGTTGGGACAGTCTGCTGGACACACACACACACACACACACACTGTCAGCCATGAGCCATGAATCGCGCATTGCGTTTGTTCCTACTATTGGATGACGAAAGCCAGTGAAATGTAGATCTGTGAGTTGCCTGGTCAGAGCTCTGAACTGGGTCCCTCACCGCATCCCCAAACAAGCAAAGAGATTATTTACCAAAACAGAGTTAAGGCATCAAAGGAGCAACTTCATCCATAAAGTGTCTTCATCAATCATGTTATGAAAAAAAGAAGAAAAATTGAAAACTCGGGTTTGGAAACCGAACAGGACTGATCCTTTCCCACAGAACCCGAACAGGACTGATCCTTTCCCACAGAACCCGAACAGGACTGATCCTTTCCCACAGAAAGCAGCAGGTGAAAGTCTTCAAAGCGGCATCCTCCAGGAGAAGAGGAACTGTCCACCTGAATAAAGCATCCCTCCACAGACGCGCCTCCCATCAATCAGCAGGGCTGCCTTCATCTACGACCTCATTTCCTGCCCGCTTGTTTGTTATTGACTATTCATAGGCAGTGAGCAGTGGGGCGGGGGGGCAAAGAGGGCAGAAATGGGCGCCCACCGTGCTATTGATCCCCAGAGCAAAGAGGGAGAGAGAGGGAGAGAGAGAGGCAGGGGAGAGAGAGAGAGAAAGGGTAGCAGATAGAGGGAGAAAAAGAGGAAGGGGGAGAGACAAAGAAAGGGAGAAAGAAAAAGAGAGATAGAGGGACTGAGAAGGAGAGGGAGGGAAGGAGGTAGAATGAGAGAGAGAGTGAGTGAGAGAGTGAGAGAGAGAGAGAGAGAGCACTGCTGTGACCTCATACTCTGTACTAGGCAGCTGCTGATTGGCCTTGATGGAAAGCTTCATAACATGGTCATGGCACAGGTGTTACAGGCCACTTGTGACTGACTGTGCACTGTGTGTGTATGTGTGTGTGTGTGTGTGTGTGTGTGAGATGAGATACAAGGGAGATAAAAGCTCACTCAGCTCCTTTAAAAGACCATACATTTGCCATGCTTAATTTGTTTAAATATGTTTGCGTAAGTCAGTGGGTGTATAAGTGAGTGAGTGAACGAGAGAGTGAGTGAGTGAGAGGGAATAAGTGGGTGAGTGAAAGACTATACGATGGGCTGTGAGCTGTCATGCCAGCGACCCTGAACTCTCTCATGGCAGGTCTTGGCTATCACTCGTGCTTCAGTGGTGCAAACAGGTCCTAGCTGGCTTCTCTCGTGGTGAGCACATTTCTACTCTCAGACGTACCATTCCACTGGCCAGCGCTCCAGTCAGACTGGTCTGTCTGTTTCAGCTCACCACTCTGATGAGGGAAACCCGAGCTGTGATGTCTAATTCCGTCTGAAAGCCTGCAAGGCAGAACTGATGATGCCTTTGTGTCTTTGCAGTCCGTGTCGAAGCAGGCGAACTAATACTGTCCGATCCTGACAGTCTGACAGGCTGCAAAAGCACAGATGCGTGTTGGCACTGAATGCCTTTGGGGCTGGACTGCTTAAATGCCGTTCCTGTGATTCCCTTTGGAACTGCTTCATCTGTCAGACATTCCGCTACAACTAGAAGGCTGCCAAGATCAATCAGCAAGGCTAAGCCAATCTGATCAAGGCTGGGTGAGAGACAACACAAACTGGAGCCAGTGGTCTTTCTTTTTCATTTATATAGAGCTCCTCACCAATAACGCTTTTATTGTCTTGGCAGATATGTTGTACTTGGCCTTCTGATCATCAGACAGCACTAAACACTGTGCCCAATGGCTTTGTGTTTTCATTAGCACAGGCACTGAAGGATTTGTTGACATGCATTAGTACATTTGTTAAGCCTTTCACGGATTCCAACATGCAGTTCATTACAAACACAAAATGGCTGCTTGTTTGACATTTGAACATTTTTCATCCTGGTATGTTATATTTAAACTTTGAGGGAGATCTTAGCTTTGTCACAAGGGGATCAGGAGATTGGCAGCAGTGGTTAATGGGTTTTCCAGATTCAGTGCAGTCCTAGCACACCTTTATGCCAAAGAGTCATGGAGGCGTGTTCCGCCGGGGGAGGCGTGTCCCACCAGGGGAGGCGTGTCCTGCTGGGCGAGGCGTGTCCCACCATGCCTGCAGCGAGACGATGTGCTCATGGGAGTCAGTATGTCTGTAGCTAAATGACGTGTTAATGTCACCTTCTGGCGGCCTGTCAAATGGAAACAACTGAATGTTCTCCTGTGATCACCCACCTGCTGGCAGGTGAAGCGGTCGGCCAGTGACGTCAACGTTTACCGCCTGAAACCGGACCACGTGCAGAGTCTAACAGAACAGAGTGTGTTGCATGGCCTCTTAAAAGAAATCAAATATTCCCAAGCAATGTCCCTGTGTTGAGAGCGAGTCACACTGGCTGTGGAAATAAGAAGGTAAAACAGGTGTTTCCAGTGTTACATATGGTCCCGTGTCCACTGGGTCTCGTTAACGATGTTATTTTCATCTGCAGTAAGATCCTCCGAATCACAGTACTCATTTAACACATAATTGCATGCCTAATCTTGCATGACATTGTGGCACTAATGACTATCATGGAAGTGAATTCTAAAGGATGAACAGAGGAGAAATTAGGTGCTGTATTCTTAAATAATGTGCCCTTATTAACAACACATTGAGACACATTACATGTGCTCTGTAAACTGAAGGTGTGATACTGTATTGTTACAGGCTTGTTTATGCATTTCCCCTAGATCTGCTGAAGCAGTAAACTCATTAGCATGTTGTAACCACTGAAGCAGTATGCAGTATTGATATAATTACAGCGACAGGTTCAGTAGTGTTGCATTCTTGGTTTGTTACTAGGAATCCAGAGGCTGTAACAGGAATGAGAACGTTGAGCTGCTGTAAATACTTTTACAAGTAGAGAGATACAAAGGAACATTTTATTTCAATTCGTATTTCAAACTCTGATTAGATTTTTCCACTGTATTAATTTACCACTGCCATCAGGCAAATATAATTACATATTAATGAGAACTTTCCCAGGTCAGTAATCTAATGAGAATTTTATTCTGAAAACTGTCTGCACTTTCCAGAAAGGAATGATATCTAAACACATGATTGTGAAAGCGAGTGAGATATTACTCTTCTCTAATACTCTGCTAACAAACATCTAATGAACATCCAAGCCCACTGTGCAAACCAAACTGATCTGAGATCAGAGAGCACACCAAAATGAGCCTTTCCTGAACCATCTTTTATAATTATGCATAAATTCAACAGAATTATATAGATGTTGCTTGGCAAAACAGTGGAGGTTGTTAGTGACCCCATATAAAAAATGTTTGCCTTAAGGTTACAACTCTTTCACTAAAACTGTACTGGGCTCCTAAATCGTTACTCCCTAAACTATTTTGAAAACCTGTTATCTGTATACGTTTTTCATAGGTCTGCAGTTACAGACATGTTTTTTGTTACAATTTTTCAGTTTATTTGTCTTTCTTTCTCTTTAGTCCTGTCTCTCCATCTATCTCTTTCTCTCTCACACACACAATCAGAACAACCTGTGCCATCGGTGCAGAATAACATAATGAAGCTGTGGTTGTCTAAATGTCTGCTCGTTGTAATTAAACAGGTTGTTGTTCTTTATCATAAAGCACTGCAGTTTTATACTGATTGTTATGTTATCAATCCTATCAAATATTTGATCAATCCCCTACCGTGGTGCTTTGTTATCATTATATGAGTGGGGGAGAGTTTTGGTTGAGTGAAGGAGCAAACCTGACCCAGTTTCTGTCCCGTCTCAGTTATCCAGGGTGCATGACGACATGCATTCCAGCAGGGCTCCCTGTATCTGCACCATATCCCCACTGCCATAGGGGTTAGGAACCGTCTGCATGAGGATCTCTCCACCTATACCAACCCCAGCACTCTCCATCTACACCAACCTCATCACTCTCCACCTTCACCAACCCTTCTGCTTTTGTCTTCTGTGACCACAGAGCCCAGCTCCAACCATATTGAAAAACTCCAGCTGTCTAATATTGCAGGTGAATTAAATAAAGCCTTTCCTTTGTTTCCTTTGCATAGGAAGAATGAAGATGATAGTTTATAAGAATGAAGATAAGTTTAGTCAGATGATAGTTTATAAGACATCTGCAATTATGCATCCTATTATGATAAAGCTGTTATCTGTTAGCTACTATAAAGCACAGTGGTAAGCAAAGTAATGGAAACAGAAGAGCATTGTATCCAGTCTCATCATTTATTGATTGCAAATATTTATGGTATAACACCCCCCCCCCCACACACACACACACCTTCCACCACAACCACACAAATGCATGACAGCCAAAGATGAAGTGGAGTAGACAGAGCTGGAGTCCAGCCCTGTTGGGCGTGTCCAGCCCTGGTGGGTGTATTTGACAGACAGGTGGTGCAATATTTGTGAGCTGTAAATAATGTCTGAGACCAGTGGTTTTTTGAGTAATGGAGATTATTTCCAGACTCTGTATGTCTTTCTGCTTCAGACCTTCAGGGCATGAGAGAGGAGTGACTCTGAGAGATGAGGACCTCAGCACAACGATGAAAATGGTGCTGGCACTGTTCAAAGTTCCAGGAAAGCTGAAACGTCTTTGCTCTTCTCATGCTCCACACATAGTGTCCGTTTTGAGTCCAGCTCCAGCTGGGGGTTATTTTTGAAACTGTGACGTGATTTTGGAGGTACAGACTATCGGCGAACCACAGGATCATTGTAATTCTACAAACACGTTGTGTGTGTGGTTTTGAGGATGTGCCCTTTCTGATCTTTATGTAATTTTATCATCAATCACTCCGAGTTAAACACAGATCACCACGTTAAATTACTCTTTCTAGACCAGGCTTCTCTAGCTAAATTACATGCTTACAAAGAGCCAATCAGCAGTAACGGTTCCAAAAAGGAAATGCCCAGTGCAGTTAAAAATTTGCTCCAAGCAATAAACACTGAAAACAGAGCAGCAAAATTACTGCCTTAAAAAAACATTTCTTTATGTTTCTAAATAATTAAAGAATAATAAGTGTAATAAAACCCTTACTGCTACAGAACTGGTTCATTATGTATTAAGATTATTAAGTGCTAGTAAAGAAAAAAAGTGATACTTTAATTAATACTAAAAAAATATGTAATATTGTTTAGTGATAGTGACAACAGTTACAGACACACAACATTGTGCTTTGTGGAGCCACTGCAGCCATATTCATTCAAAGCATGCAAGCAAACAGAGGAACCAGTAGATCTGTAATAACCTGCTGCATTAGACACGTGTATATATCAAAGTAGGACATTCACAACGTGGTCTACTCTCCCACGTGAGACGTGCTCTACTCTCCCACGTGAGACGTGCTCTACTCTCCCATGTGAGACGTGCTTTACTCTCCCACGTGGGACGTGCTCTACTCTTCCACGTGCTCTACTCTCCCATGTGAGACGTGCTCTACTCTCCACGTGAGACGTGCTCTACTCTTCCACGTGCTCTACACTCCCACGTGAGATGTGCTCTACTCTCCCATGTGAGACCTGCTCTACTGTTTGTGCTGTTAAATAAACCCTCCCACCTTCCAGTCACTACAGGAACAAATACCAGCATAACAGACCCCAGCGGTACACCAGTGTCAAATATTCCATCTTAGCCAAACCAAGGCACCTGCAGCTTGATAAATGTTAAAATGATCCACTGAATGTGGGTAATGCAGTTTCCATGGCTTGTAAATATTGAATGAACCGTTCTCTGTTCTTCTCACTAAATGAGGATTCGTTAGCACGGCCAGTAAGGGCAGTGTAGTGCTAAGCTGGCTGATAGCAAAGGTGGCAAATATTTGCTCTGCACCGAGAGATTGTCCTGTTAACGGTAGCTGGCTGACGTCGTCTCCTCACTCATCTGTCTGAACCATAAAACCTCTGGGTGAGATGAACCTGAGAGTCGAGAAAGAGCGTATTGAAATACCTAGAATGGTGAAGATGTTTCTGGCAGGCGACGGACGAGGAGCAGGCAGAGTCTGAGGAGGCCATTGCTGCAGCTCTCTGTACCACAGCAGGGCTTCTGTCAGCAGGGCCAGAGCGTTTAGTGGGACTGCAGGATGGGCAGGGGGTGTGCACGTTTAGTGGCACTGCTGGGCAGGCAGGGGGTGTGCACGTTTAGTGGCACTGCTGGGCAGGCAGGGGGTGTTCACGTTTAGTGGCACTGCTGGGCACGCAGGGGGTGTGCACGTTTAGTGGCACTGCTGGGCGGGCAGGGGGTGTGCACGTTTAGTTGCACTGCTGGGTGGGCAGGGGGTATGCACGTTTAGTGGCACTGCTGGGTGGGCAGGGGGTGTGCACGTTTAGTCACACTGTTCGATAGGGGAGGTGGCTGTTCACGTGTGCTGCACTGTTCGGTAGGGGAGGTGGCTGTTCACGTGTGCTGCACTGTTCGGTAGAGGAGGTGGCTGTTCACGTGTGCTTGGTCAGCTATGTTTATAACGTACAATATTAAAATACTATGAGCCTTTTTTGACCCATAACCCTTTCTAAAACCAGTAGACCCCATTTCATGATGTACAGCTGCTAAAAGCCACACTTCATCTCATGACAAAGCATCTGAGGACCACACCTATCTCATGATGTAGAGCATCTGAGGACCACACCGATCTCATGATGTAGAGCATCTGAGGACCACACCGATCTCATGATGTAAAGCATCTGAGGACCACACCAATCTCATGATGTAGAGCATCTGAGGACCACACCTATCTCATGATGTAGAGCATCTGAGGACCACACCGATCTCATGATGTAGAGCATCTAAAGACCACACCTATCTCATGATGTAGAGTATCTAAAGACCACACCTATCTCATGATGTAGAGCATCTAAAGACCACACCTATCTCATGATGTAGAGCATCTAAAGACCACACCTATCTCATGATATAAAGCAAAGATAACAAACAGGTGTTTAATATAGTCTGCCGTGCTGCTCACCCCAGACTGCAGATTGTGGATCTTCATGTGAGATCGTGGTGAGTTTCAGACTGTGGTGAGTTTCACACTCCTCAGCTCAACAGTCATAGCCACTTACATACAAAGTTTAGAAACATATTTCATTCTTTCATGTTCTCTTACTACAATCAAGTAAACAAGCACACTCCCCTCCCAAAAAAGGCTTTTACAAAATTAGCTTGTTCAGTCATTACAGTCTTTATATACTATCTGCAATACTTGTAATTTACTTTAACATGTTCATTAATATCCATCTCCTTCCCACATTCCTATGCATAGCATTCATTGAATCAGATAGATCCCTAACAAGGAACCAGGTGCACAGTTGCTCCAATTTAGGAGTTTCGAATAACAGATACAAATACCAAAGCCACTCTACTGATTGGCTATAGTGTCCATATTACACAGGATCTGATTGGTTGTAATATTCCTATTCCACACCTGTTTAGCAATAATACCCCTATTCCACAATCTCCTGATTGGTTATAATGCCTATGACTGCATCAGGCTGAGTAATGCTCTGAGTGGGGGTGGGGTTATTTTTAAGACCACTGATCATTTGTAGTTTTGTGGGTAAAGGTCACCAGGAGCATGTGTGTACCCTTTTATGGATGTTCACTCACCCACACCACGTTCCTCAAAGATTCATGGAAGTGTTACAGCCAGACTGGACCCAGGGCGGCGCCGGTGGCTTGGTGGGGCGTGGACAACCCCAGCCAATTCCAGAACGTTCCACCTTGTCCTGGTCCAGCGAGCTGCGTAACCCAAGATGAACAAACGTGCGCAAGCACTTGGTTGGCTTTCGGAGAGACCAAACGCTGGTCATAACTGAGGAAGTCAGGTGCTGCGCACAGAGCATGTGGCTGGGGTTGAGCCCTCGATACACATGGTTTTCCTGATATAACTCCAAACGAGGGTTTGTCAAATGCTTATGAGTCTTGGGAAGGTCATGCAGGGTCACCCTTTGGTTGTTTTGGTTCCACTGGTATGTCCCAATGTCAAACATTTCATCAGTGCATCTTTATTTAAATGGCATGAATCTCACAAGACTTCAAATTATGCTCATAGTGACAGTGAGCCACATATCCCCAGCTCGTGTTACAATAAACACATTTACTACTTTTTACTTGTTAGTCATGTTGAAACAACATTTAAGGCAATGCATTTTTAAAGAAAGTGCACAAAAGTTTCACTTGTATCTATCGGCGAATGCTGTTATTTATTTCCCAAAGTTCTGAATGTAACTGGTGTGTCGTGAGTCTGGCACAGTGCAGCTGATTACGTGACTCCATCTTGCCAGCCGGCAGCTGGAGTCGCCTCCAGCCAAAATGTACTACTTTGCTTGAGCCTGAAGCCCCCAAACAAGCCAGGCTCCACCGAGCCGCAGGCCCGTCTGGTTAAACACGCAGATTTGTGTATGGAGAGCGCGCGTTCTGAGGAGGCAGCGGATTTAGATGTCCCGCGGTGCGAGGTGCACCAGGCTCGCCTCGGTCGTCATTTCACACGCAGCGTGAACACCGGGAGGGAAGAAACAGACACGCGACACACTGCAAAACGCAAATCCTGCCACACAGAACGCAAATCCTGCCACACGGCCGGCCTTCTGTTGTTTTGCATGTGACGGCGGCAGGAACAGGGAAGCGCAGCTGGACTGGATGTCAAAACAGGTGGATTTAGTTGATCAGAAAGTCCCAAGCCCAGCTAGATCTAATCTAAAATAGATCTAACTTCTGACAGAGCGGTTCCTCACAAACAGCTGCCACTCTGACATGAGTTAAAGGGGAGTAATATAGCACGCCAGCTGTTTTGAAGGTTTGAAACAACGCAGGAGCTTTAGCCGAGAAGCAGAGGTCATTCATGGTGGCATGTATGAACCAGGGAGCACTAATGTAATGACATTCTAGAGAGGACTCGGCCATCTCTACATCTACAGCCATAACTACATTCTAGAAAGTGCTAACTCAGTGTGTCAAACGCAGTGTGGCTACCCCACATCTTACCCTACCCCACATCTTACCCTACCCCCACATCTTACCCTACCCCACATCTTAGTGTGAATCATAGGGTTTTAGGACTAAAAATAGAACCAGGCAGAAATGCAGGCAGAACGGGCTGCTGCAGAAAGGTCAAAGGGCACAGCCAAGACAGGTCAAAGATCAGGCTGGAGATAAATAGAGGATCACTTAGCCCAGACATTTTACACACAGGGATTCCTGATCAGAATGTGCATTTTTTTAAAAATAACTGTACTTATATTTTCAACAAAATCATGAAGAAAACAGAAAATGTTAAGAAAATGTACTTTATAGAAGTTTCAATGAAGTGTAAACACTTAAATGTCTTAATGCATTTCATGTCAAGGAAAGTTTTAATATATAACCACCTCCTTCCTCCTTCCTACACTCACACACTGCACTCCATGACTATTAACAATTCTGAGATCTTCAAAAGTGAGACAGCTTCCTCTTGAAGTAAATTTTCCAAAACTTTTTGTGCACTGAAAACACTTGTTGATCACCTAAATCATAAAAAGCTCCTGTTCCACATTGAGTGAACATTTAATCACTGTTTACGAGAAACAATGGCATAAATCACTCACTTTCCATCAGTTCTAAACTAATATGCTCATAACATTTTCACCTAATTATTTTTAAAGTGAGAATACCTGGGCTGAATACCTAAAACAGAACTTCTCTACCAACTCGAGCTGCAAAGCCAATCACAGAGCTCTTGTTGGTTTGGTTCAGGTCATTTATGAAATAAAACATGTCATTCATGGTACATTAGCTGTGTTCATGCCACTGAGCTTCACAGATCCATGTCCTACCTTCACATGTCCAGAGTAGTGTCAGTAGTGTCAGTAGTGTAAACATTTCTGTGGACGTGCCACTGCTGAAGCCAGATCCTGAGAGATACTACGGCAGACACGGCTGTGCTGGTAATGGACGGGTCACCCTCTTCACAGGGGGGCTCCAAATATTTGGCATAGCAACTTGCAGTGCAATAAGAGTGACAAGCACCAACAGACCTAGCTACTTTCTTACTTAGTATTAGTAAGCGAGTGTGTGTGTGTGTGTGTGTGTGTGTGTGTGTGTGTGTGTGTGTGTGTGTGTGTGTTGGACATTTGTTGTTTGAACAGGAAGTCTGTTCTTCTTGCGAACCTCTGCTGCATCTCATTTTAAACATCAGATCAAACCAGCCTGTGCTTGGAAGACAGTGACTGTGATGCGTATTAGTTCTTCATTTTTCCAGTATATCAAAGGCATTGTAATAGCTGCTAGTCCACATTTTAGATATCTATATTAGCTAATTGTACAAAGAACTTTGTTCTGAATAACAACAGTCTGCTGCCATCTAGTGGAATAAGCATTAAGGAGCACGTGAGTAGTTTTTCTTACAGAACATATTTATCATGAAGAAGTAGTTCTTTGAAATTGGTCTGGAGATATAAACATATCACAAGACTGGATTCCAGTTCTGTGGTCATATAAATCAGAACACGTAGTATTCACTATCTCGCCTCTCTGTTATGTTTTTCTTTTTCGATTTTTATTTCTTTATTTATTTCTGTAATCCTAACTAGCCAATGTAAATCATGGTTATTCTTGACATCATAGTAACCCTCCACAACATAGGTCATACAAAACATTATGACCACAATCAAACAAAACACATTAGTCTAGTTTCCACACGGACACAATTCAAGGCAAGTCTAGTCTGACAGCGATGCGGAGAAATTACACCAGTGTGAAACCCAAAGAAACAGATGAAAAGGACAGAGGTTAGAAAAAGAGACTGGAGGAGCGAGTGTGTGATAGGAGGTGGAGAGCACCTTACCCCTCTCTTCTCTTGACTCTTTTCATGTGCCTGTGATGGAACACAGTGCTCTGTCCTGTCTCAGCCTTTTGTCAGTCCAGGCAGGAAGGAACCAGAGGAAATTGCACTGCTTGTGATCCAGTGGTGTGGAGAGTTTACCATCTGGGCCACACAGGGGAAAACACACTTAGGTTCTCACACGAACGTCTGTTACCTTGTACAGAAGCTGTGAACCTCCCCACTTCACTCCACTGAAGCTGGCCTCACCTGTACTCTGAAGTACTGCTTTATGCCGCATGCCACTGAGACAACAAATATTACAAACCCTACATTCAAAGACATCAATAGACATAATGTGGTGAACACACTGAAGTGGTCTGTATCATGTGAACTCACTGAAATGGGTCTGTATCATGTGCTAATCCAGAATGGAGCAAGATCGTGAGCTTCTGTTCCTCAGTTAATTGGTTCTGTTATTCAATGAACCTCATTTTTGAATACATATTACAGAAGACTATTAACATTAATATTAAATACAATGTAAGCTACATTGTACTTACTTGTGTTAGAACATGACATTATATCTATACTGCAAATGTATAAATATATAGTTATATAGTTGCCTTAGTTTTAACAAGCATTCTCATTGTTATCGGCTACATACAAAAACACTTGCTCATTTCCGCTTGAGATGTGTTATTGCAGAGTCCTGCCACTAGGTGTCCGTATTGAGATGCTCAGAGAGTCTCAGTATGCCTACAACAATGAATACCGCAACTCAACATGCTCATAAATAGCGTCGTTACCTAACCGTCCAGTTATATTATTTCTAATCGCGTGATAGTTGGTGTAATTGTTACAATTACATTTGTTATGAACAGCTCACAAAGTAACAGAATAATATTGTGACGATGTTTTTTTTTTTTTTTCAAACAGGCTGTTGAATGGGCAGTATATTGTAGAAAACGACATGAGAAATATTTATGGCTCAAGATTACGCCACTGTACCACACCGTTTCTCATTCTTTAAAGAGTGTGTTTGTGTTCTCACCTCCTCCTCATTCAGGGTGTGCTTATGCAGGCTACCATTTGGTGTCTCTGTTTCCATAGAAACACAGCCAAGGACCATGTTTACCTTCTCCTGCCCCCTCCCCCTTCCTCTCTCTTCCTCTCCCTTTCTCTCTCTCCCACTCACTTCCTTTTCCTCCCTCTCTCTTCCTCTTCCTCTTCCTCTTCCTCTCTCTCTTGAGCAATGTTCCCTTGGATTTGGTCTCCTGTTTTAGAAGAACCCACCAATGTAACATGAATTCAAGATGTTTTTACATTTGAACAGCACAAAGTTCTTGAAAATGGACTAGATAATGGTGATATATTTAGATAGAGACATCTAAACAAGCTTGAGTGATTAATATTTCACAGCATGTCAACCCTTGCAAATTGTGAGATGAAATTACTCAATGAATTACCAGACTGCGATTTTCTGGTTTTTGATTTTGTGGATAAAAGAGAAAACTGCTTTGTACATGGAGCAATATTATATATATGTGTGTGTGTGTGTGTGTGTGTGTGTGTGTGCTGAGATCCTTTGTTCCTGACCTCCGATTTGATAAAAATCTCCTGCGTCTTTTACCTCAAACAGCTGAAAGTAGAGACACAGACAGTCACACAGGGGCCAATAAGAGGCAGACAGACAGTCACACAGGGGCTCCTACCAGGGCAGATAACATGGCTTGGACAGTTGCATGAGGACTTGAACAGATATGTGGCTCCCAGAGTCACTCAGGAGCTTTATAACCACATTCAAACCTTCTTCTGCTAGTAAAGATTTATTTATTATAATCACATAGTAACTATAAGGGGTGATGTGAGATTAATCACAGGCCTGGATTATTTAATCACAGTCGTTCCTGGACAGCAGCTAAACAGACTTTACTACACGAAATGATTCTCTATAGGTACAAAATGTGTCTTTTATCAAGGACTTTAATCAATAGTCTCCACACGGAAGGTAACAACCAGTGGAACATGGCACGAGAGAGAGAGAGAGAGAGAAAGAGAGAGAGAGAGAGAGAGAGAGAGAGAGAGAGAGAGAGAGAGAGAGAGGGGATCAATCCATTTAGCTCCATCACTACAAACCCATTTGGCAGGCCTTCTTGCACAGAAGAACAGCGAGTTTATCTGCAACTCCCTGAAGAGCATGAGGCCCAGTTCTGAGAGTAAGAAACTCACAAAGAGCCTGGCGGGCAGAATCTTATGGCTACACGCACACAAGCTTTACAGTGCTGTCAGACATTAGCAACCAGGATATGGACACATATGTTTTATGTGTGTCTGTTGTACTTCTGTTCTGGATGCATGGTCTGGAACAGACACCCCCCCTCCAACCACGAGCGTGACGACCTGCAGGTCTAAACATGCTCTATGCCGGCCCTTGTGCAGTGTCCTGCTGTAGTTAAAGGATACCACATATGTTGGTATTAATGTGTGTAGCACAGGCGGAAGAGAGAGAGAGAGAGAGAGAGAGAGAGAGAGAGAGAGAGAGAGAGAGAGAGAGGGAGAGGGAGAGTGAAGGAGCAAGAGGAGTGACAGGGAGAGAGAGATAAGTGCAGTGGTGTCCCCTCCGAGAGTCCACGCTGAACTGAAGAGGCAGTAGTGGCAGGGAGGAAACAGAACAGAGGGTTGCAGATGGAGTCTCTCTCTTTACTAAAACGGGCAGCCTAAATATAAATACTGATCGTCATGCAGGGTGGCTTCCTGGTCTCGGAGATCTGATGCCTTTCCCAGTAGTAGTAGTGTTGTAATAGTGATGTACAATCAAGCTGGGCAAGACTAGGAGTAGAATTAAGCCTTTGAAAAATATATATGGATATTCAAAGCAGAAAGAAACAAATAAAGACTTTCAGGAAGAGGATTAATGTATATTCAGATATTAACAGAGGAAACAGCAGTAGGAAAATGTGGTGTAAAGCTTGGATTGGTTCAGTTTCAATTATGAACAACAGTGTGAATCACTGAACTGATTAAACTCATTGAATCCATTTCACAAAAATGTTGACACATCTCTGAGACACTAAATCACACTGTTACACGGCTGTTGCTCATGGAAAACTGCAAAATACGTATATTGCAAAACTCCATGGTTGAGATTTAGCTTAGTGTTCAGTGACCTCACAGCTGGCTTGTTGTCAAGGTAACAAGGTAACAAGCATAAGATATGAAATAGATTATTGGAGCCTCGTTTCAAATTGTTATGGTTCTGCCCTCTGACTCGCCCTTCCATGGGTTTGTAATAAGTACAGGGTGGTGGTGGTAACCCTTTAAATAACCCTTTTCCTACTGCAAACGGGAGGTGGGGGGCATATAAAAGAATCATAGTCGTCATGTGTCCTGTGATGTTTTTGGCTGAGACCTATTGTTTCTGCAGAAATCTGGACAAGCATTTGATTACATAACTGTCACTGCAGTAATTTTATGAAAGATTTATGACACAGTGAACATGTTTATTTGGATGGATAAAGAAACCCAAAATTGCCTTATAAGACGGAGCATTTTAGGAAGGCATTTGATGAGAATACTGTTTGTAATCTGTGTCATTTCAGAGTGAGGACTCGAGCCTTGTGATGCTCAGCTGGGACGCTGTGTCTCACACCACTCACAGCCTTAATGCTCCTGCCTTTGTTCTGTCCTGTTGGCATGGCAACTAAGTCAAGCCTGTGTTGTTATCAAAGCAAGCCTTCTAGGGCAGTGTGTGTGTGTATACGTGTGTCTGCCATTCTGCTGAAATGAACACTCTACAGTAGGGGGTAGCATGAGTGTAAGATGCATTCAGTCTCAATTTCAGTTATGCTGTTCTGCTGGGCAAGTGTGTCGAGCCAGATAATATTAGAGTTGTATGATCCAGGGGGATGGGGTTATGCTCGTAAATACCAACCAGTGACAGTTATAGCAAACCAGTAGTCATTTGTAAAATATAATGCAAATGACAATTCAACACAGTTCAGTTCAGTTTTTTGTGCTTTTTAACAGTAACTTTCAAGAAATCCAAGTCCGGACTCTGAAAACTGATAATGGCAAGAAAACCTCCTGCTGTGGTCAAAATTCAGAAGACTAACAATAAAGCTGGTGCTTCAAATATAGAAAAGGGTTATGAGATAATCCTGTGACCAACGTTTAAGCTTGACAAAGATATGACAGACTACAGATGTCGAACAGGTACAGGATATAAGAACATGGAAAGAAATTCCACATCAGAACAGTCCAGAGTGAGAATGTGAAGATTACGCCTGGATTAAGATGTTCTTGTATCTAGTTAAGAAACAAACAACCAGTAGCATCAACACATTAAGAGTAGTTCTGTAATACTACACGTGTAGTAGTTATGACTGTTTGAGAGGAAGAGAAAACACGAAAGGTCTCTCATGTGAGGATGACAAAGGTGAGTGAAACCTCCTGGGCAGTTCGTGGTGGTCGTGGAGCAACTGGACATGCAGAACCTTCAGACAAGGCTCCTGTAGCTGAGAGCTAAAAAGGAGAACAGCAGAGAAGTGCAGGCCCAAGGTCACTTCGAGAAGACACCGTCAGGAAACCGAATGACTGTGGGGCTTGACAACTGATCCCAGCGCAGTATAATGAGTACTGATCTCAGCGCAGTATAACAGTCCATGGGCGCGAACCCCTCGGACAGCTGACCTTTGTCTGACACGGGAAGAAAAAAAAGAAAAAAAACATTAGCCAACATCATGTCAAAAAGCAGGTTTTCTGCCTAGTCTTAAAGATTGATACTGTGTCCTGAAACCTGACAGAAAAGTAATTTTATAGCTGTGGCGTTTTGTAGGACAAAGCTGAACGCTCTGCTGTAATTTCCATAATTTTAGGTACAAAGAACCTGAATGTTGTAATTGAAACAGGCTTAACAGATCATACTGGGCGATATGTTCCCTCAGGTACTGTGGGAAAACATCATTTAGTGCATTAGAGGTCAGTCGTAGTATTCTGTAGTTACTCAGCTAGTAAAAGCAGTTGTGGGCCATTAGCTCAAAGGTAGAAGCTAAAACCGTGTTTGAGGATAATTGTATCGAGTGGAAGACCTTGTGGAATAGAACAGTAAACAAACTTTATTTTGAAGCTTACAAAGAATTTGCAGTTTCCATTTACAATTCAATTACACTGCAGTTTCCATTTGCTGATTGTAGTCAGATAAGAGCCAGTTTGCTAACTCTAATGACTGACATATATACATACTGACATTTTACTGAGCTTTACTGTGACTACAGAGATATGGGGAACGTTGGCACATAATTAGTTCACTTGGACGAAGGCCAGGTTAACATCAAGGTTTGGTTTCTTTAGCAAAGATCTAACGACTGCAAAATTATTGTCTTTGTGTCTGACAATAGGCAAATACATCCGGGGGTAGGGTTTTCAGCCAATTACAAGACAGTATGTACATGTGTATAATGCAACATGTGATTTACACAAATTAAGCTGAAATGTGGGAGCAATTAGATAATTTTGTTTATTATGTTTCCTCCCTGTGCTTGTAGCCTTGGTCTCATCGGTGTTGTCTGTTTGTATCCAATGTGACATATTAAGAGAATGACTTGATCATCAAAGGGATTAGTTTTTTGTTTAAGATAGAGTCATCCAGAGGAAATGAAGACTGATGCTTTGCTTCTCATTATTAAAGACCTGTTTGCTTTCAAATTCCCCTTTCACCTTGTGTAAATAAGTAATAGTGGGAGGAAGCAGACATCTTATGTAAATGCATGTCATTCTCAATTACTGTCTGGAGTCTGGGATAGGTGTGTCTGTTAGAGATAGAGAGAGAAGAGGGAGAGAGAGACAGGAGAGGAAAAGAGAGAGAGAGAAAGAGAGAGAGAGTCTGCTCTCTTAATTAAATAATACACCTCCATGCTGGCATTTCCCAGAAGCTGTATGACTGGTTGCCATGGGAATGGTGCAGAGACCCACTTTAGTTGCTACTGCATCACTGCAATTTTTCATCTCACGAATCACCAATGATGCAAAAGGTTTGAGGTTTAGAACAGATTTATAACGGTGCTTTTCCTTCCTCTGGCTGTTCACCAGCTGAGCAGACTGAGGCGTGAGCATCCAGGCAGGTCTCACCTGGCACAAGCACAGACTTCTTCCTCGCCCTGTAGCAGCAAACCCTCTGCATCTCTTTTAACGTGCATTACCCAAATGTGTCTGACGTTGGCCTGCCCACCCACTCTCTCGTACTTCCTTCATCGCAAAGAATCCACGAGGAACGAGTCAAGAATAGGAGGTCCTTTCATCAGGCCAGTGTACGGTTCACGGCTGTAACGAGTAACCGACTCCTGCTCTATGCTTTCAGGGCTCGTCTGTGGTCGAAGGGGTGGGACAGGACCATACCTTCAGACTTCTGTAACAGCCAAATGCACAACTGTGCTCAGACAGAGGGAAGATAGATGACTGTGCTCTGAGGGAATATTTTAGTGCTTCTGGTGGACATGCAGATTTCTAACACTGATGTAAAAACGAACTGACTGCTGCTCTCTGAACAGTTCGAGCTTAAGACGGAATAAATACTCTCGATTAATGATGCTATAATTAGACACTCCAACAGCAGACATTCTGAAGTGAAGACGTCCAAGCAGGAGATCAGAGCACACAGACCACAATAAAAGAAAAAACCCACAAATTATTACTTTACTAAAAACATTACACTAAACAATTTAGCATGGACATTTCAATAATACTCCTACTCTACATATCCATGTTTGGGAATTTGATAATTGTAGGAATCTAATCTCCATTCAGATGTCAGCTTCAACCTTGAATGTTTTCATTGCAACGTGTGTGGAGTTTTATTCTAAATTGGGTTTATGTAATGCTAGACTTCTGTGTTCCAGCCATGGTGTTGGGCAGCTCATGCATATTATAAAAGCTTTCAAAACACCCAGCAACCCCATAAAGGCACCAGTGCACGAGCTTCACATCACTCCAATTAGAGATGCACAGCTTGCTGGCGGTTTCCTACATGAGTGTGTTTTTTGCTCTCTGTGTTTTGTGTGTGCAAATTTAAAATGAATCATTCATTTACTGTCTACCATGAAACTAAAGCGAGGCTCTCTGGCTCGGACCAGCTCTGTTGCCGTGAATAAAAGTCGTTGGGGAATTTAACCTTAATGACACTTCAAGCAGCCACTCGTGGATGTGGCAGCCTGTAAAGAACTCCATGATGGATCATCTCACTGCACAGTCTCTCAATTCTGTTTTGGTTTGTTTTGCATGATGGTTGCCTAGTAACCTCTTGCAAGACCATTTGTGTACCAATATCATGCACCTCTGGGATTCTCTCTCTCCCTGTCTCTGTGTCTCTCTCCCTCCGTCTCTCAGCATCTTGATGGTGGGTTGTAATTGTCCTCCACACTCCTACACTAATTCTGCTCTGGATGGGCAGCTGGGTGCGGGAGGTAGCGTGCACTCCCACACAAATACCACAACGTCTTCCAGAAACAGTATTCATTAGTATAACTACTGCAGACTTGGACTCTGTGAATACACGAACATACAGACACACACCAATATATAATAGTTTTCAGAGAAAGAGAACTTGTTTGTGCATATATATATATATTAAATGGCCACTTTTAGGTACCCCAGTTCAACTGCTGATTAACACAAATATCTAAACGGACAATCACATGACAGCAATGTATTTAGGCACATAGACATTATCCTACTTGCAGCAGGATATCAAACCATGTCACAAAGATCAAATAATCTCAAACTGGTTTCTTGAACATGGCAGTGAGTTCACTGCACTCAAATGGCCTTCACAGTCACCAGATCTCAGTCCATGAGAGCAGTGTTTCTCAACTCAGTCCTCAGGGCACACTAGACGATTCCAAGTTTTTTCTCTTATCTAATGTGTTGGGAACCTGAGTAGAGCAAAAACATGGAACCGTTTGGTGGGTCCCGAAGACAGGGTTGGGAAATAGAGCACCATTGTGTTGTGGTGGGACGGGACATTTGCTTCAAGGATGCACAGCCGACCAGTCAGCTGTGTGATGCTCTCATGTCAGTATGGACCAAAGTATCTGGCCAATATTTCCAGCACCTTTCTGAATCAACGAATAGTTCTGAAGGCAGGAGGACCAAACATGGTACTAGCAAGGTTCTTGGTACTAGCAGTTCTGAGCTTTACTGATATAATGTCTTGTATATACAGCTAAGGGCCCTACATAGGTGCTATACAGAGGTTTTATACAGCTGCATAAGGGTTAAAAAGCGATCCTAAGGCATTAAGCAAATACAATAAACGATAACCAAAAAGGTTATCACGTGGTAAATACGGCCTTAGCCTTCAGAGACAGAGAAGACAGTTGGATATTAGATTCAAAATAAACACAGTACAAGCGAGGCTGTACGTGACTCGAACGGTACCGAACACGTTACCCTGGACGCCGGCTGTCGACGTCAACAACAACCGTTAAAGGGCTAATTTGTCACTGCACGTGAAGTCAATGGGCAGTTTGGCCACGATAACGCGCGATGGCCAAGCGGACGAGATGAATGGCTGTTGCTAATTGGATGGGAGAATGCAGAAGGGAGGAGTCAAATGCTCCTGGTGAACCTGGTAATAGCAACATAATTAAACATCAATTAAGTATAAATTATATATTCAAATTTCTTCAATAAAATGGATACTGTCCATGAATATTGTGCATATTATATTGTGAATATTGAGTGGTAGTTTTTTGGGCGCGGCAGTTGTAGACGACTTGTACGACAGGTTTGGGAGACTCAAATGTAATATGCATTCTATAGTTAGTACGGCATTGGAACAGCGCGTTCCAGTGAGAGTGCCGTTTCTCTCGTTTAAACTGTAATTACTGATAATGTCCCCGAGGCTCTGCGTGTTTATGACGCACGCTACCCGCTGCGACAGTAAAGGGGTAAATACATAAGGGCAAAGCGACAGCCATCCGAGTTAGCAACACGATGGTGGAGAGGTGTCACACAGTGTTACCTGAGCTGTATTGGTGGAGCTAGCAGGCCTGCAAAGGAGCGCTAACACGCCCTATGGCACAAGATCGCCGTAGGGTTTATTGAACAATCTCACGTCGCGGCGCCAGGTTTAAAGCCACGACCAGTCGAACACACCCGCCTGGAAAGAACGTGCTCTATCGCAATACCCTTATACCGTCTTTTTTTTTTGAGTGCTCCTGCTGATTCTGAAACAGACCAGGTCACCTGAGTGCTATTAACGTTAAAAATGAGTGGGCAACACACCCGCTGTTCAAGTGCATTGCTAATGTCTCTCAGCAAGCATGAATGGTTCAGAAAACCCCGTATGAGACCTGAATAGGCTTCTTATCGTTACGTTTTTTTTGGGGGTTATTCTCGTGCACAGCAAGACGTAAACATGTGTGCGGCGCATTTCGCAGGAAATACGGAAAGGAAAATCATAGAGTTAGAAACCGCCGGTGAGCTTGTTTGCCTGTAGAAGAGCTGAAAATAGCCTCGCGCTCCCTTCCCTTCTCCCTCTCCTCCCCTCCCTCCCCCCTCGCGACTAGCTCGCAGCCTTTGAGCTTTAACCTATTTTAGTTCTTGCACTGTGGCAGTGTCTCTTCGCGCGGGCTGTCATTTCCTTGCAATGCGTGACCGGGTGTTGGAGGAAATGAATGGGTTTAACATGTAAAGCCGAACAGAACATAAGAGTTACCCATGCGTTCATGGAAGACTACTGGTTAATATTTCGCATGGGGGTAGGAGTGGCGTGTGCATGCCTTAGGCAAATAAGGCAGAGCGAGAAGTGAACCTGGTGACCTTAAACAGGGGAAGTTCTGAACGCTAGTGCGTGTTTTAACACCACCACTGAGCCTAGCACGAAACAGAAGTGCAAATGCCAAGTTTTGAGACTCGTTGTTCTTTTGCTCTGACTGGTGAATCCTGTTCACAGGATTAGAGGGATGAGTTGGTTTAACATCCTGAGGACATCACTAGACAGTGTTATATATACACAAATCAAACCTCACACAGGACATGTAATTCATTATACACGCACAGATTAAGCCACACACAAATAGCACGGTATTCATTAGACACACACACACGCAGGATTCAAGTGAATAAGCGAGCTTACTGTCACACAAACTGAATGCATTTTCAAACTAGTGCACAAACAGGCCATGGAATTCACTACACACATACAGTTCATGAAGACAGAAGATAGACATACATGTTTTCTTTCCATAAAGAGGAGATTTTATATCAGGGACATGCAAAGTAGCTCATTTTTAGGTATCCTGGCTAAAATGTCTTTATATTGTTTGTGAATGTGATCACCATTATAATGAGGCCAGATCACAGCCTCAGCTAAACTAGCTGAATGAATGTAATGTTTGTTCACTCAACAGTGAATAGTGAAATAATCCTGGTGCTTGGCGATCTGGTTGAATGCTTGATGACTACAGTAGTGAAATTATCCTGATGATAGGTGATCTCATAAAAGAATTTGGCTTGGTCGAATGCTCTCAATGACTTCAATAATATTATTGAAAAATGTTTTCAGACAGGAAGTCAAAGACAAAAGCTTTTTGTTTATAAGCCAGTGATGCACTTCATCACACTAGTAAAATCATAACCCTTGACTAACGTTCTGCCCAACTGGCCGATCCAGAGAAAAACCTTGTGGTCAGGCTGGAACCACAGGGGCTTGAGCTCTGAATAAAAGGCTCTAGTGATTGTGTGTGTGTGTGTGTGTGTGTGTGTGTGTGTGTGTGTAGGATACAAATGAATAAGTAAGCCTACCATAACACAAACTAAATTCTTCCAAACCAATATCTTAATAAAACTGAAGAAAAAAATTCTTGAATAAAATGTTACAACTATCAAAAATTATGTAATTAGAGAGTGGGGATACTTAAATGATGGAGATCAAAGGATAAGTGATTAATAATTTAAACCAATTACCTGTGTTTTAGAATCATATTTAAGGGACAGGGCGGTGCACACAATATTGTGGTAGTGTGTGTGAAGGGGTTTTCCATGGGCTGTTCTTCATTAGTGTTGGTGAATGGAGAAAAACTCAACTATGAAGCACAACCAAGTGGGCATGGAGCTTTACAATCACCGCAAGATATGGGAATGAAAAATAGATGGTGAGAATTACATGGATAACATTAATTTCTAAGTAGTGTATTTATTTCAGTGTTAGATTAATAAAAAATGCATGTTAAGATCAGGGAAGGTCAAGACGTCGGAGAGTTCTTTTCTGTACATATGACTCTGTTTGCAGACTGGTTTTGAGACGTGCTTCTCTTACAGCAACTGTTGTCACCAAGCACCTTTACAGACGTCTGAGTCTAAGCTCCAGTGATCAAGTCAAGGGTGACAGTGGCAAGAAAAAACTCTAAGAGCATGAGGAAGGAACCCGACCATTGGGAACCACAGTAACAACAGTACAAACAGTAAAATCTATCCATTAGCAGCAGTGAGTGATGTTCAGTTGGTCAGACTCAAAGCAGAAAGACATTAGGGTGGATCAGGCAGATCATGAGTCAGGAATCTGGATATCTGGTATCTCCTGGAGTCTCAAATGTAGCATGAGTAGCTTGATCGAATGGGAGGTGAAGAGAGAGGAGGGAAAAGGAGATCACAAAACATTGGTTGTGCTCTGGTAATGTAACGGGTGCAGAAAATGTACACTTGTGCAGAGGGCAAACAGAGACTCCGACAGGACTAGCTGTGACAGCATAACTAAAAAGGTGGAGAACCAGCAGGTAACACAGACATGTGGGGGCCCTGGGATGTTAAGTGTCCAGCCAATCACTGTCACAAACTTGAATGAACTTGTGACCATTAGGAGAAACTCCAAATGCAAGACTGTGAGGTGGTGATACACACACACTGAACATTTTTACTGAAGCTCATCTGGAAGGACTCAGACCTCAGGCAGACAAAGGAAACCCAGGCAAATCCACAACCATCAAACACAGACTGGAGCAGAAAACAGAGTAATACTGGAACTAGGATACTTGCAGTCATACACAACCAGAGATAAACATACGGCTATACAAGTCTTAATGAATCCACAAATGAGGAACAGGTGTGACTGATCATAAGCAGGAGAGGGCCAATCAGGATAATGAGAACTGATGTGGGAGGAGACTACGTAACATTCACTGTGAAAGTGCAAGATTGTGGAAGGTCATTTACAATATTATCAGTGCTGCCTTTATGCTGACAGTTCAAGCTGATGCTGAATTTGGTAACTATGAGACACAACATTCACTGGATAACAAAACCTTTGCTTTTTTGCTTTCCAAATTAAAATATGTGGACCTTATAGTAGGTTTTATGTTAATGGTAATCTATTTTCAGAATGTTTCTATTTAATGTATGCAAATGTTACATTTCTTATTTATTACTTACTCATAAATAAGGCAGTTGTTACATTTAAATGTATCACTTTTTCTGTATTCATAAATAAGGCAGTTGTTACATTTAAATGTATCACTTTTTCTGTATTCATAAATAAGGCAGTTGTTACATTTAAA
>JAOXYF010000025.1:8232993-8245427 GCA_028565775.1 Sternarchorhynchus goeldii | reverse complement strand
TATGTACAGGCATAATTCTAAATGTACAGTGTTTGGATTTTGCTTATGTTTGTCCTCAGGATCATCCCTGTTCACGGTCCAGCAGAAGCCTGCCAGCACAGACGGACTCCAGTGTCCTTGGTCCTCCTAGTCCTATTTTGCAGGACGCAAAATCATTGTTGACCAGCGCTATTGAAAAGGCAGAAGGTCGGAAAGCCCTGGTGCTCCAGTGGAGATGAGTGGGTGTAGAAGGTATTGTACACAGTGTGGTCAACCTCTTCCTTTCACTCCTTCCAGTAATGATCACAATTTGGAGCCTAACCCACCAAAAGGAAAACAAGCACATTATCTTCATAAACTGTCAGCAGAATTTTAGATAAATGGTAAGAGGAATATTTGGATTTACTCAGGGCTACAATACACAACGCTGCAACGCTACAGCCGTTGTCCTTGCCTCCTTACCCTCTGTCTGACACACACACACACACACACACACACACACACACACACAGCCCTAGAAGAGAGGACTTTTGGGTTTGTGTCCAAATGCTCTGTGGTCAGGAATGTAATCTGGCCGAGTTCCCGGTATCAACAGCTCTTAATAGCATGTTCAAATATAAAATTGCTGTGGTGAAGAAGTGGATCTAATGCTTTGATATATACACATTGGTACTAACAATCACTCAGAGCGATGTACATTTGGAGCAGAAGGTCTGGTCACGAGCACAGAGTGATGTACATTTGGAGCAGAAGGTCTGGTCACGAGCACAGAGTGATGTACATTTGGACTCGAGCACAGCTGGATCTCCATACACAAGCATCAGCAAATCGTTGTGGTCTCCAGTGTCCCGCTTCAAAGCTTCCTGAGGAGAATATGGAGGGAGAGAGAGAAAAAGAGAGAGAGAGAGAAAAAGAGAGTCATGGCAGATTCTAATTTAGGAAAAAGTAAGCAAAAGCCTAGCATAAATCATTATGACCATATGGTAGTTCAAACAATGCACTTTACATGTAATTAGAAACAATTGAAATGTAATGTTTCAGTCAGTGTACAAATTCAGATTTTATAGTGTGACAAAATACCATTTTAATATGTTAAACCAATTAATTTGTTTTTACAGCTCACATCTTTTTAAAATCACAGTTTATTATGGTTTATTATGGTTTATTACTGATACCCAGGGTTTGCCTGTTGCTCGTGCCCTGCTTTTGTGAAGACTCCTAAACATCCCCCCTCTCCCCCTCACAGACACACACACACACACTTGCAGGGAGAAGAGAGGAGAAGCAGTTCAGTGCCATCATTCCAGTATAATGGCTGCCAGCACTGAGTAAAAGTGAGATCTTCTCCCTGTGGGACACAGTCCCTTGTCCTGCCACTGAATCTGTCCAGTAGAACCGTGAATACATCAGAGTGGAGAGCTGGAGAGCAGCCGCAAGCTACCTCACTCGCTCCAGGGCCTCCTGAGAAATGGGGAGAAAAAAAGTAGCATTGTTTTATCTCATTCGAAACCTAAATTGACACACTCCGAAGGCCTGAAGGTGACTCAACAATATCCAGACTCGCTCAGTGGAAATGACGAGGCCGCTAACAGTGGTGCATTATACTGATAATCTGAATTTCCATTGTAAATGTGAAGCCGTGAATATGCAGAGGTGGTGAGGGTGGGCAGCTTTAGTTTTCAGGCCCAAAGCACACCCTGTGGTGTGGTATTTATAAATGACATTGCCAGCCTGTGTTTGGAGTAAAATAAGGACACGTCAACAGTGCAGCAGGATGATTAAATGTCTGATTAATTGGCAGTGGCCCAGGAGGAAGAGAGAGAGAGGGAGGGGGGATATTTCTGAGAAGCTTTAACTTCTCCAGTGTGCAGTGTTAGATGTCTGATTCACATCAGTTAAATGCGTTGTGAACAAACACAACCACATGACCAGCCCCATCTGTTTGGATGCCTGATGAATTTGACAGGAGAGCCATATTGCTTCAGATTTTGAAAAGCTTTATTTTAGAGACATATATGACATATATGGAACTTAATACTCGCTCACATAAATCCTAGACGGATATAAAAGGTCAGAAAATGAATAGCCTAAGGTTTAGAAGCTTCAGATTCTGTGTTGGTTTTCTGTCATAGTTGTTTTTTATTCAGTTTGTTATTCAGTTTGTTATTCATACTTTGCTTTTGAATTTGAATTCACTGCAGCTGCACCTAAAATACAAAGGAGATTATATAATTAGTAATAATGACATGAAATGAAAACTCAAATAATAAAACTGAATTCGCAACACAGCGGACAGCCATTAGACTGTCCAATCAGCACGAGATGTATGGCTTAAGAGGAAAGATGTGGCTCTCTGTCATTTTTCATTCTTCAGGCTCCTATTTCTCACAAAGGTTACATAACAACATTGGATGAAAGGTCCACTCAATTTACTCAGCTGTGGAACTGGGGAAAAGGATCCTTACTAATATTTTACTTTGCAGTGCTGTGTGAATTGGGCTGTTCCAATGACTCGGCACTTTGTAATCACATTCTCTAGTTCAGAAATGATTTTATAAAACCATATACATGAAATCTGGTTTACGACATTCAGCTGAGGTTTTTGGTGACTTAAATGAGTTCAGTTTACTGTGATGAGTACAATACAACACAGCACCAAACACAACAATACAACACAGCACCAAACACAACAATACAACACAGCACCAAAGCTGTACATTTTAGCGGACTCTGGGTTCACCATGTTCTTTCCTAACAATGCTTGGTGAAACCCAACCAACCGTGTCCGATTTATTGGATGGCAGAGAAAAGGGCCCACTCTTTAACCCTTATTATGATCCTTAAAGTCATTTCCAGCCCTGTATTATGGTGTGGGAGCTTTAGATCGTGCCATGAGTCCCTGACAGAATGTTGAGTGCTAGAACCTCCATTCAGAGCCCCACGCGTTTGTGGAACGAGGATCTCGAGTTGCTAAGCCCTCCCTCCGCTCTGCGGTGATACAGCTGTCAGTGACCAAACTGACGGCACAAAGACTGCATCACCAAGCCATCACGGTCAGGCCAGGCTCTGCGGCGGATATCTGAGGAATCTGTGCTGCATGGCGTTCTCTGTGTTGGCAGTAGCTAAAATACAAACAAGCGTGGGCTGTGGAAGCTTCTCGGGTGGCGTTGGGCACAGGCAGCCAGAGTAGGCACAGGCAGCCAATGTAGGCACAGCTCCAAGGACCCTGCGCCAAGCACCCGGTGACCCTGCTGCTGCTGGTAATGTGAGAGAAACTCAGGAACTCCAGCACTACTACAGGATCTGTAGTACTCGTAACTCCCTGGATGTGTCATATACGGAGAGAAAGGTCGCGACTAGCTTTATGCCATCCTCCCTAACAAATCGTCCGCATGTTTCTCTCATGACGCTTCGGCTGTTCTCAGAAGGACTCTGTTACCACTGAATTCGAGCAAGAGAAGATCGGAACAATGGACATTGTGATTGAGTGGAATATTAATGTGCAGATACCAGTCTAAGATAATTTGATAATGAAAATCACCTGTTCTGGGGCTGTCCTTTTGTGAGGGAACATTGGCAGAGTGAGTGATCCTCCAGAGTGAGTGATCCCCTAGAGCGAGTGATCCTCCAGAGCGAGTGATCCCCCAGAGACAGACGATACCATCTCATTTTAGTATTTCTATTTTTGCTGTTTACACATTCAGGATTAAAAGTTGTAGTATTACACCTTGCATTCAGAGCAGTGCAATCATATTTTCATGTGACTGTCAGGAAACCAAACCCCGAAGGTAGTCTGTACTAAAGTATGGCACTGCGAGTCAGTGTCCCTAAAGGTCAAAGGTGAATGTGCAGAGTCCAGGTTGAGATGAAAGGAGAACTGATGCAGTCAGGTTGTCCCACAGTCTGCATGTGTGTCAGCAAGAGCGTTCCTGTGCTGTGGGAAAAGGTCTTATCAGGCGACACATTTCTGCTCCTTCGCTGAAACCTCCCAGAAGTCTGATGCCGTAATCTCCCCGGCCCCGGTCTGATGCCGTAATCTCCCTGGCCCCGGTCTGATGCCGTAATCTCCCTGGCCCCAGTCCAACTGAGGGAGATATCAACTTTATCATGCTAAACTGGACTGATCCATGCTCTTTGATCTGCTCGAGTATTAATCTCAAACACTATATAGAGACACATATATAGCTCTTATGTAAATATCTGGAAGTGCTTACAGAATAACAGGAATAAAGGAACTTTTAAGGACTTTTTGGTCAGAGATTAGATAAGCGATAAACAAGGAAGTACTGTGTGATTTTACTGAGGTGGAAGAAACAATTTGCAAATAATGGTCTTAAAGCAGTACTTTCAATGATCTGCTTCGTATGTTCTCACTGTAGGCATCTGCAGAACGTCTGAAGTTTTATTATTCACTCCTTGAAGTGGCTGCATGCCCAACCAGCTCACACAGCAGGTCCCATCTTGATCCCAACCGTCTCCTTAAAGACCGTTTCAGTTAACATGCTCAATAGATTGAAAATTATTACACATATCACACACTGAACTCTGGAGAAAAACTGAAGAAAACAAACGCAAAACAAAACCCCAAACTACTTAGTATTTCCATGACTGCTTAGGTGTGTTTCAGTAGTACAATATGAAAAAAGTGGGCAGGTCTATTAAAGTCAGTACAGAAGACAAAACCAGGAAAGAAAAAGAAAATAGGTCAGAAACAATAGGCCCGTTTCCAAGAAACCAGGCCAGACCAAAGCTTAGCCACATACACGGTGAGTGCTGACACACCCTTGCAAGAGAGGAGAGGCTAGACTAAGGTTAATCAGTGAATGAGGAGGCCCAGGTGAAGCTGATGATGGGCAGAGTCATGAGTAATTGGCTGGCGAATCAGAACTCCGGATGCACTGGAGAGGGTTTGCCTTTTCACAACTAACACTGTTTTAGCCAAATAAATATTTATTTTTCATTTTCTACAGGCAGTTGTTCTTGTCTAAATATGTCAATTAGCATGAAGGACTTTCCTTTGGGCTGCAGTATCTCCTTATATATTTCTGAATGTATTTTAGGGACATTTTTTCATTGATGGATTTAGATTAATAATGATCATCATAAAATAAAAACACCAAAAACCATCAAAGTAAAAGCAGTTTCACTTTTTTCTACATTTTTGCCCCTCCAACCTTTTAGTAGATTATGCTGCCTTCAGCCGTTTTCTGATTGATTTAAAACACGGTTCCTTTTGTGAGGTGCCTCTAGGTTTTCCAGTTGTAATCACTGATTATTTCACCTGGAGCAGAGCTTGTTCTTCCACTGTTCTGTCTGGAACGACCAGCATCTTATCACACGCATCTGTAACAAGGATGTAAAACCATGACTTAACTATGGGAACTGAGAAACTCATCTGTCCTCTTTTAAAAGAAGATTGAAGTTAAAAGTACACCAAGTCCGTTCATCTATTGATTTCTTTCTTTGGTAGCTGGGACATCAAGGTTATTGGGCAGGTAATGTCAACAACTGGTGTGTCTTCCAGTTCTTATATCAAACTTTAAGACACTGTATGCATGTTAATCCAAGATTCATACTGTTATTGCTCATGTATTCGATCCATTTTAGGAGCACAAACAGCAAAGCATCATTAATTTATAAGGGTTTCAGTAGTTCAGTAGTTCCCCACAGAAAGTGCCTTTTAGGATAAAACTCTACAAAGAGCCACTCTTTCTCAATCTGCTGTGAAGCCCTGTTTTAAGGGTTTGGCTCAGCTAAATTGCCCTTTATATTTGGCAAAAACAATGAGCGTTGATCTTTATATAAGGTTTTACAAGGATGGAAAACGTTAGCAGGCAGCCAAACCAGCATGCCTTTAAATGAAGCATCTACTGGGATTCGGATGGGGGCAGGTTTTCAGCCAGCACTGAATCACCATTAATGAATCAGTGGAAATGCATTTCCCCCCTGCATTTGGCAAAGCCAGTCACTCGCCTTGATTACTGAAACAGAGGAGAGAGGTGGGGCTTTTCGTGGGAAACACAACGCAGCTGAGTCAGCTGTACTGCTGAGTGACCTTGGGAAGACTGGCCATGGACTGTGTGAACACTGTGTGATCTGTGGTCTGGAGAGCATATGGAGAGGGGCTGATTCAGAAACATGCAGCAAGAACGACTTGCTTTATTAGGTCTGCAGGACGCATGAGCAGCCCGAGTGAAACCTGTGCACCTCTTTTGGTTTTATTCTAACAGGGGTTGAGGGAGTGAGATGTTAGGTTTCAGATGCTGGTCTAAGAACAACTATGACTGCCAAGGCTGTCCATAGACCAAATGTTATTCAGGCATATTTCTACAAATTTATAACAGTGACACTGTGTTGCAGGTGATGTTCATTACATTGGAAAGTCAGATTACATGTAATAAATGAGACATAAGTGTTCTCATGAATGCCCTAAAGGCTGGGCTTATTAATACTCCAAAGGTTGTTCTCATGAACACACTGTACACTCTTGTGATTAATGCACTGAACATTGTTCTGATTAATGCGCTGGAGGCTGTGCTGATAAATACACACAAGGCTGTTCTCATTAATACCTTAAAGGCTGTTCTTAATAATACCTTAAAGGCTGTTCAAATGAATGCAGTGAAGGCTGTTCACTTTAATGTCCTAAAGGCTGTTTTGATTAATGCAGTGAAGGCTGTTCTTTAACACACTGAAGGCTGTTCTCATTAATGCACTGAAGGCTGTTCTCATTGCCTTCGTGTTTCATCACCACACATGCCCTTGGAAATTAAGTGCACAACCAGCATTAATCACTACTTCTCAGAAGCATAACTGAGATTCCTTATTTTATTCTTTCTTTCTCCCTCTCTCTCTCTTTCTCTCTCTTTCCCTCTCTCTGTCTCTGTCTGTCTCTCTCTGTCTGTGTCTGCTTCCACTTGCCTACATGTTCAAAGACTCAATGAGTCATTTTGGCAGGGGTGAGCACCCTCATGAAAATTACAACTTTGTCAATGTAAAAAAAAAGTGAAATCACTCTTAGCAACAAGCGAACAGGCAACGCATTGTTTAGGGTTTTGGTGTTTTTCTGTCTCTCACTCCACTCAGACTCCAATTGTAACACACATTTTTCCTCATTTCCAGCCTGGCTGAGTTTCCCCAGAATTACCATATTTTATTAATTTATATTTATTCTAGAATTTTTCATCACCTTATGGATTATGGAATCATACAGTGTATATAGAAATGGCCACAGTCCCCAGTTCAAACCTATGATTTTGTTAGTTTTCTCCCTCTTAGCACTACTGATACCCAATTCACATTTATTGCTGTCAGTGCCGTGGGTGTCAGATAAACTGGGGAGCCATTTCTCAGACTCCAAGGACTGGTCTCATGTGTTAATCAGCTCTGCTGAAATCCAGAAAGCCAAGCGTAGTGTGGAATTAGCTGGATTTATCCCCCCTCGCTGCACCCTGCATGCATGACAAATGGTGTGCAGAACCACCCTGTGGGTACCAAACAACTGACTTCAGAGACTGGACCTGACAAATGATTAAACTGGATGCAGGTAATGATTATATGTTATGGTGATTATTACTGTAACTAATAATCACACAGTCGTGTTCGGCACAGCTATTAAGAAATTACAGTTACACATGGTATTGAAACACACTTGTTCACTAAACTGATCAGACCAGTTATCGACTTCTATATTTTCAATTAATATCAATAATCATACATCATAAACATTGTTCTTATTAGCAAACTAATATAATATATAGACTATATAGTAAATAGATTCTCACTTGCTCTCCCTCTCTCTCTTTCTGTTTGTCTCATAAAAAATATTAAAGAGGTAAAACAAGGAGATTAAAAAGATTTTCATGACTCATAACTCCATTAGTGCTGCAGGCCACTGACTGGCAGGATGTTCTTTACTATAAATGCAGTGAGTGGAGAGTTTCAGAGGAGGGTTCTGTGTGTGGAGAGTTTCAGAGGAGGGTTCTGTGTGTGGAGAGTTTCAGAGGAGGGTTCTGTGTGTGGAGAGTTTCAGAGGAGGCTTCTCCTTTTACTGCACTCCTTTATAATCTTCTCTGTTGACTACTGTTTAAAATTTATTATTATTATTATTATTATTATTATAACACATATATAATGTATATATAATTTTAGGACTGATTCTAAAATATAAAATATGCACAAATTTTACCATCAGAAAATAAAACTTGAGGTGCACTGTGGTGTTTTGGAATCCCATGGTTTAGAGGTCGATGTTAACATTAAGAAGCAGCTCATCCCACTTTTCTTGGGCAGGATTATGTTTACCTGAATATGCCCCATAGGTTACCCAGGATTATGTTTACCTGAATATGCCCCATAGGTTACCCAGGATTATGTTTACCTGAATATGCCCCATAGGTTACCCAGGATTGTGTTTACCTGAATATGCCCCATAGGTTACCCAGGATTGTGTTTACCTGAATATGCCCCATAGGTTACCCAGCTGCAAGGAAAACACAGTGAGCCTGTGATAACAGAGAGCCTGTAAAGCAGTGCTACAATCTGACCCCCAGTAATCATACTGACATTATTGTGTCTAGAGAGAGAAAAAAGTGAGAAGCTGAAGAACGAGTGGGATTTCGCACCCTCTAACTGTCCTGTCTCATTATCAGTGCTTGTGTTTCAGGAGAAATCCACAAGCAGGAGGTGGGAGGAGGAACGTGAGAATAGCTTCCACATCATCAGCGTTTGCTGGCTGTGTGCTGAGTGGCTGAATATGCAGCGCATTAGAGACAGCCAGGCAGGAAGGCCAGGCAGGAAGGCCAGGCAGGAAGGCCAGGCAGGAAAGCCAGGAAGGCTCCCGGAGGCTCGCCGCTTCTGCAAATGCTAAAATGGATAAAGAAACAGCATCCTGACGGATGTGGCAGGAAGAGCCACACCTCCTGCTCTCTGAGCCCGAAAATTCCGAGTGACTTCCGGAAACACCACTTGTATGTGTGGTGTTTCCACACTGAGTGACCTGAGTGGCTGGTGTCATGCCGAGAGACGGGACGGCTGGCGTAACCGTCATTCTTGTAACCTATTAGTGGGCTTCAGAAACTGACCCCTATCCTGTTGTACAGAACATGTCCCAGAAACTGAAGCATGTCGTTGACTGAGGCTCTGTTGCCTTTTTAAAGGGCACTAGAGTGCACCATCAACCCCAAAAGTCCTGCAATGAATTAAAACCATTGATGTCCTTAAAAAGAACTCATGCTACAGTAAGCATTTCCTCACCCTCCAGGTTGTGCAGTGGTAATTCAGTTATATGGCAGGGTGGTTCACGATCATGTTTAAAAGTTTTTATTGTGGCATGCTTGGTTTCCCCATTTAGTGTTGTGACCTGAGGAATGAATGAATTGACAGGGGTGGAGATGGTTGTGCCCTGCGTGTGTAACCAAGCAACAAAGTGTCAGCGTGACCTCACTCTTTATTAAAGATATTTGATCCGACCTGTCTGGAACACTCCCCCCCCACGCGTAATCTGCACTTACTGTCTGACTGACTTATTAACACTGTAGGACAGTAACAGTCAAACTGGTGTCAAACAATAACTATGGAGTAGATTTTTCATTTATGTGGGGACGGGTTCAAAATCAAATGCTGAATCAGGGCCTGTTATATAATTTCAGTCACTCTTATGTAATACTTCCTTCAGTTGTGGCCAGTGGCTAAATGCAGTCTCTATCTTTCATCACCTTGTGTTGTACCAAATAGTAGATATGATTCAGCTTTAGCCCACAGATACTGGTGCTTTAAATGTAACAAAAAGTACAACTGTCTTCCTCTCCAACAAACAGAAAAGTGCCAAAGGGCCTGAAGAGAGAGAGAGATAGACAGAAAAAGAGAGAGAGAGCCAGACAGACACAGAGAGAGAGAGTCATCTTCATTTGGAGAGCAATCAGCCACGTTGTAATGAGAGATTAGGGTTTATAAATGAGCCACGTTATCTGCTGCATGCTCAGGGTTTTGTCCATTTTCACGCTCTAAAAATAGCCCTGCTGAGCCTGCAGCTCCAGTCTACTGCTTGTCCTTCCAGGTCCCAGTATAACCAAAGATCAGTTAAACAATCTCTACAGCGCATGGTTCTCTGAGAGCCCCTGGTAATGGCTCTCTGCACTACATCTTAGAAGCTAATGGGACTGAGTGCTCACGGAAACATTCGTGAAAATAATAAATAATGTTCTCTCCTCTGTAAATGAGGCCAGTTACCACTGAGTTCACCGGACCAGGTTCACCAGAACATGTTCACCAGCGTGTGTTCGTTAGTGTGTGGTCACCACTATGTGTTTACCAGTGTGTGGTCATCACCATCTGTTTATCAGTCTGTGTTTTTCCAGAGTGTGTTTACCACTGTGTGCTCACCAGTGTGTGCTCAGCAGAGTGTGTTTGCAAGAGCATTTTCACCAGTGTGTGTTCACTGGAGCATGTTCATCAGTGTGTGTTCACCATGTTCCAGAGGTATGCTGGCTGCACCTTTACAGTTCCTAGAACAACCATAAAACTGCATAACATCCCTCATAAAGTGTGGTTCCCAAAGGAATTCTGAATTCAAGATTTTCCAAAGGCATTCCAGAAATATTACTTTAACATTAAAACAACATTCCCACTTATTCCCTTATATTTTCTTCAAAAATTTTCCATGCTTTGAAAATAAAAAATATAAAATTCTAAGTACAGCATAAAAAGAACATTTATACAAGTCATAAAAATATTCAGAGAACATTCCAATACCCTTTTAACAAAATTGTGCTCAACAGTCATTGCGTCTGTCTGCATTTCCTGCATTAACTAACCTCTGCCCGCCCCTCTGAAACACACCCCCACACACACTTTTCTCCGTATCGTTATGAATACAACGTGTACTCATTCTCAGTGAATGACCGGTTTTGGAGTAGTACAATCTTCTTCTGGCTTTCGGTGAATGCAGGCAGCAGGTGCAGCACTGAGTAGTCTTGGCCTCGGGGAGACCGGCACACTCCCATGACCCCACCCAAGCTACCCGACCACATGGCTTCCTCCATTCAGTGGAGAAAATGGCAACAATTCAGATGCGACACCACCACCTCTACAACCACCTGCTGTTCCACTGATTTACAGTAGGAAGACCAAGGTCAAGAGCATTCATGTACCCATTTTTTTAAAGGTCAAAAAGGTCAAAACAAGGGGTCAATGCGCCACACTCAGAGAAACAACAGACTGACTTAAGCCCAGTTAAAGCTTGTGATTTTGACAAGTTTCTTCTAACTAATGCTCTTAATGACAATAATTTGGAATTTGGAAGAAAAATTGTCAGTAGTTTCAGGAATAAAATAAATGTACTCAAACACATACCTATAAACAGGAACATCTAGAGTTAACCGATGATTTTCTTAATTCTTTAATAGCCAAAATGTTTCTAACTGTATTGCATTTATAGCTAATTTATCTGTTACCTAGACAGTAAAGTCATCTCAAATATGCTTCTGCTAGTTATTAAGCAGAAAAACTCAACTGTTAAGGCATGCTTCTGTACATGGCTATTCCTGGCATATAATGGTCTTTCAGCAGGAGTAGGAGTCACAGATTAATGCATGATTCATGCTGATTCCATCTCCACAGGCTGGCTGTGATTCCTGACTCTAATCACCTTCTGCAGTTACTATATCTGTCAGAGACACTCTCAGCCTTTATGGAAGTGTTCTGTCCTTCCTGAAAGCATAAAGTGCAGACTGAGTTTAAGTGATAATGTAAAAGCAACTTAATATAGCATGGCAAACTGGTGTCATCTCCTGAACGCGGAAACGTACACAAGCTTTTTATGTTAGGTAAGACTATGTTTACCTGGCAGGAGTAGCACAAAGGTGCACAGGTAAGGCTTGAGCTCCGATGTAAGGCTCATCTCTCAGTTGTGCCATGTGTTTTCAGTAGGTCACATGCTCAGTAGTAAGATAGGCTGAGGTTCATCTCTCATCAGATTCACCTGTTTGTCACATATCTAGTAGAGGAGTTCACCTGTTCTCTACCTTCAGGTGCTCAACGATACTGCAGAGCAGGTAGGGCAGGAAACCGCAGGATGGCAAAGTTCACCTCTATTAGAATGTGCACAGGTGTGCCATTATGCTGCTGATTCATAAACACAAGATAAAAGAATCACCAGATCTCATCGTTATAAACACAGAGAAGCAGGGGATCTGATATAGCGTCAGGAAACGTCAAGACAAACAGTGGAGGAAGATTTATTCTGAAGTCTCCACCAGAGGTTTCTTCATTAGAAAACTAAGATATTCCAGAATCCTCCAAGCACTCCCTCCAAGGGAAAATAACTCACCGGAATGATGATCTATAATTTTATTAAAACCAATCATTTTATCTCATTTTTCTTCCTCTCTCTCTCTCTCTCTCTCTCTCTCTCTCTCTCTCTCTCTCTCTCTCTCTCTCTCTCTCTCTCTCTCTCT
>JAOXYF010000025.1:8202510-8213207 GCA_028565775.1 Sternarchorhynchus goeldii | reverse complement strand
TATATAGAGAGAGAGAGAGAGAGAGAGAGAGAGAGAGAGAGAGAGAAATGTATACATATAAATCTTCCTGTCCTCACTGGGTTGTTGCTGGCAACATATTTTTGGATATCTCTCACCACTCTGAGCTCTCAACCACAGACATACTGCTGCAGGTATAAAAGCCCAGTGTTACTGCTGCCCCTGGTAAGGACCAACTGGATTCCACAGCCACGCCGGTGCTACTGCTGGGTCAAGATCCCCATGATCCGGTCCCTCGCGGCGCCTTGATCAGACACTGACCAGTGAGGCGTGGACTAGAGGGCGCTAATCTGTAATCTAGTTCTGTTAGGGCGGGTTTAAACTGATGAAGTAATCGCGCGTATGCAATCTTGTAGCTCCTGTAAAGGTTCTTCTAAAGAAAACTGCAGGCCTTATTTCCTGATCCTACAGCTCCTGTTCCCTCTGCCTTCACAGTGTTGTTCTTGTGCATCACAGCCGAACTCAAGCCTTTGCAAACCCGTTCTTGCGCTCTCCTGCTCTCCAGAGCCGACGCGGCACAGAAGACGCGCTTTCAGACAGAATAGCGGCACCTTTGATGAATTCGCAGGATACGTCAGTCGCTCTGAGCTCAGCGCTGATCCAGGAGGAGAGCCCCACTGCCTCACCCAACCCTTAGCAGCAAGTCAAATAGATTTGTTGATTAGGCATTTCAACGTGGCCGTGATGAAGGCGGGGATAACAGTGAGATCCAGCAAGCATGGCAGCAGGAGGGATGTGAAGGCCCCCTGGCACTGCCCAGCTCCGCTCTGATGCCCAGGTGCACTTATCTCACCAGGGCTAAAACGCTTGGGCTGCACCCTTTTATCCAGATCCTTGCAGCTCTTACTTTCTGCTGCGTTACTATGGGAACATGAACTTTTGTAATCATTTTGTTACATTTGTCATCACGTTGTTTTGTTACATTTGTCATCATGTTGTTTCACCCTTGTATTGGTTTCAAAACATCAAAACATCCACCAGCACATCTAATATACATCTACACCACTAATATAAATCTACCGCACTTCACTTCTAATATAGATCTCCACCTCTAACATACATGTACCGCCCTCCTCCCCACCCCACCAGCACCTCAGTATTCAATACCAATGTTCCAACAGCTAGATGTCAGTGACTCCACTGTATATATCCAACAGCTTTGTCTAATGTCAGACTCTGAAGACAAGTAAGGTGGTTGTGTATATACTCTTTTGAAATCTGACTGGCATGTTATATAAACAGTGGACATGGGAGACCAAGGCAGAGAGCTCCAGTATGAAAGCCCTGCAGTGTGAACTGGAAATTCTGCTGTTTTGAGACAGTGCTGCTTCACTGAGCCTGTTCTCATGGATGTGTCTGCTTTTCCATCGCTGTGCCCTACATTTGATTTCTTGGCCGGAGAAGCCAAGGGGAACGCTCATACCCGAGCTCGGCAGCGCGCAAAAAAAGTCTCCTCCGGGCGCCTGTACGGATCGGTGTGCTAGAGCTGCGCTTTTGGAATGCAGAGCGATTTGCATGTTTCTAAGGAGATCACTGCTCCCTCTTCTTTTCCACCATAAACTTCCATTAGGGTGGAAGTCATATGGCGGAAGCTAAAAGCTAAAAGCTAAAAGCTTGTTCATTTTGCTCAGTACATCCACAGATGTCTGAGGAAGAAAAAATAGCCTGACTAAATCTGATATCAGCCTGGCACTGTAAAAGCAATTTAATCTGATATCAGCCTGCCACTGTAAAAGCAACTTAATCTGATATCAGCCTGCCACTGTAAAAGCAATTTAATCTGTATTGCATCATTTAACATGTATTTCCTCATTATGTAAAGCCAGAAATTAACTTATTTTAAACAGATGTGTGTGTGTGATCATCAGAAATGTTTCTCTGTGCTTTATTTACAGTGCTCTAACTCATGCTGCTCAGGTTCTGAGGGTCGCACTGGTATCAGTTGGGTCTTTTCTCTGTCGAATCACTCCAACTGGCAGCAGATCGCAAAGGGAGGGTTACAGTCCTCCGAGTTCTGGTAGCAGTGTGGGAATGTCAAATCCGTCAGAATGGATTAGCAGGGAAAATGGTGGCAGGGATTCTGAGAGTTCGTCAGCCTGGGCACAGAAGCAGTGGAGATCCAGAAGATGCTAATATGTCCTTACTGGAAGCTGCCAGCATGTAGCAGGAAGTACATTCCGAGTTCGGACTACCATCGATCCATAAACAAAGGCGCGTGTGCTGATGTGAGAGAGCAGAATCAGCACGGAGCACCTGCTGAATCTGACGAAAGGCACGAGGAGTACCTGTTTCGCGACTCCTCTCGTTCAGGTGTCTAAGAGCCTGATCCTGTAGAAACGTGCATGATTATGTTGGGGGTACGTTGGGTATTTGGGCCTGTGGGTGGAGTTCACTGAGGGTGGAGTTCACTGATGGCGGCCTGTGGGTGGAGCTCACTGAGGGTGGAGTTCACTGTGGGTGGAGCTCACTGACCACAGTGGCATGGAAAACCCCGTATCAGTCATCGAGGCTGTGGGCCGTCACAAGCAGGCAAACGCTTTTCTGAAGCCACAGTGCCAAATCTTCTGAGCAGGATTACAACTGATGGAGGTGTTTCCTTGTGACACTTCCACACATGGGAGTAATAGGTGAATCGTCTTAATGGAGAAAAAGTGGATCGATACGTTATTTTATCACAAAGGGTTAAACCTGAAGTGCCTAACGTTGGGGTTTTATGGAACTGTAGTGGGCAGATGAACATTAATATGGATATTTATTCATATTTGTTGTTGTTTTTCTTCTTCTTCCATTAAAAACCATCCATGAGCTCATATAACAGAAGAGCAACAGCTAGGTCATCCTTCACTACTGCCCTCTTCTCACTCTGTGTAATGTAATAATTGAAACCAGGGCTGTTACCCAATTGTGCAGTTCTTGAATGTCAGCTCTGTGTGTGTGTGTGTGTGTGTGTTTGTGTGTGTTTTACTATTGTATTTCTGGGAAATGTCAGGGACTCAGGGACTGGAAAGTCTCCATCAGGTTTCCTCAGCATGATTTCAAGGCCCCTGGAAGAGCAGACATCCCCCTACTCTTTGTACTGTAATCAGCACTGAAACTCCTCAGTCCTGGACCTCCTCCTTCATATAATGAAAAACCGACCTGCCTGGAGCATCTAAACCACAACAGTGTCCCTGGAGGTCCTCCTCCTGCTCCCTGCATTTGTGAATGTCACCATACAAGTAGCAGAGACCAATATACAGTTTCTAAAAGCAGTAATGAGGAGTCATTAGACACAAATGAGAAAATGTCCAGGCTTATCCCTATGGGAAAATAATGTTAAGGAGAGGACTTTCATATTGAGACCTACCAAGGTGTAGACAAGGTGCTTAGTATACACCAGTAAAGTCAAGTTAATAACACCAATCGTGTTCCTGCATAACGAAACTGCTCATATGTGTTGCTTTGCTTCCTTACTGAACTTGTAACACTGCGACACATAAGCACCATGTGTACACACGTGTATTTACATTGCGTAAACAATGTTTTGTTGTGTAGACATTCTACCGCAGCATTTTGGAAAGCGTCAAATTAAATGTTCAGCATATTTTAAGGAGGCAAGAATGCTCTGGTGAGCTTAGCTATAGCAAAACAACCTGCCAACCCACAGATGACAAAAACGAACCAAAGAGACCCTCCTGAGTCCTGAAGAAAAGCTTCAGAACACAAGTATGTGTCATAAAGAGAAGAGTCAATGAATCTTACAAGACATTTACTACAAAGCACCATCCCCTCATCCATCTCAGGAGCAGATAGACAAGGTTACAGTGGGCTAATGAAAAGCATCAAAAAAAGCCAAAAAGCCTTTAGATTTCTGGGACAAAGTGATGAGAGAGGAGCAACAAGGTGATGGACACAGAAACGTGGAGATTACAGAAGGAAGCACTCCTGAGGCAGAGGAAGCACCTGCGTCTGTGGAGGCTGGCAGAGTGGCCGTGCTCGCGTGTTCAGATGCCAGGTGCTCGTTACTGAAGCTGCCCATGGTGCACGTACGAGCACAGAGGCCTCTCCTCCGCCTGGATCACGCTGAACGTGATGCCATGGGCAACGACTACAACGACTACAGAGCAAAAACTACCAAAAATCAAGATTGAAATGTAGCTTCAGCATTAATATATAATGATAAAATGACAATCAAACCATGATTTCCTCATCATCAGGATTATAGTGGAAAACATTCACTATGATCACATTTTCAAGCACGCAGCCCAAAGCACCAACAGGTCATTCAGCTCTTCTCTTCAGGGCCAAAAGGAGGACCTGTGAACCTCAGTGTTTGTGCTTCTGTGCTTCGTCCAACTGGACCGATCAGATCAAGAACGCAAAACCAGGCCCATCGTTTGCACGGTTTTGTTATGAATCACCTGACAAATCACCTTATGATATGGTATTTGAACGTTACAGTTCGACAGGGAACCTTTTGATAAAGATTTTTCAGAACATCTCGTTTCCAAATGTTCCTGGAGGAAACCGACAGCTGTCCTTCGAGCGACTCAACCTACTTAAGTGAGGCAGGAACATGGTGAAACACATTCACATGGCAACCAGGCAACCAATCAGGTCATGAGCTGCTAAAGGAACACAGAGTCACATCAGATGACCTCTGTTTCCTAGCCCCTGCAGTACCAGGGAAACTCTGGTAAACTCGGTTAAGTAAACAAAGCACACCATATTTGCTTTTCAGTTCTTTAACTCTTCCACGCCAATGTTTTAACATTTTGACTTGGGCTGCTCATTACAAGAGAGCCAATTCAGAAACTAAACTTATCTGCTAATGGCACTTCATGTGAGTCTGGGGGGGGGGGGAAACTGCAATCCATTAAGACCCGTACTTCCCTGGGAAATCCATCCTTCCATGTCAGTCAGCGCTCTCTTACAGCCAGTAGAGCTATAGTCAAACAGGACTCAAGCACAAACCTCCAACTTCATCACAGGACTTTAGCTTTCTGTATCTAAAAAAACTAAGCAACGACAAAAACAAACAAAAATAAATTAATGGGAAACTTGCACAGAATCTACAGTTACAGTTATTATTACTATATCAGTCATTTATCATTTTTACATGTCTCTGGTGATATTTGATATAGGCTCTTGCTTTCTGTAGATTTACATATTTGGAAGACTGAGAGGCAAGTGGAGCAGACGCACCACATTGTGGTACTGATCGGCTTTTCATTCTACTGGGCCGGAACCCTGCAGTGAGCTCTCTAGAAATAATTCTGATCCATTTTTTTTCTTAAATTGCGTTTGCACCACATATGTGGTGTTTCTCCTGTATCAGTATATCAAAATACAGCAGTTGTGCTGTATTTTGCAAGAACCAGACCGTAGTTTGCATGTTACAAAGATCTCTAAAAGCATCCCTCAGTAATCAGACAATGCATTCTCTCTCATTCCATCATAATTTACATTTTTAGATGCAAGCAAATTACAAACAAACACGCCGAGAGAGAGAAAGAGAGAGAGAGCGAGCAGGCTGGCCTTTTTAAATCTTACATCAGGCCAGAGGAAATTTGGCACATCCTATTCTGTTCCACCCTACAGCCGAGCTCTTTTCCACAAAGATGGTGAAGTAGCAAAGGGGTCTTTGATTTTTGAGAAGGGTAAATCTAGTGCTCCTCGAGTCTGTTATTAACATAAACCAAAGTGATTGCCCTCCTTCTGCGAATATGTTCAGATAGGGATCTCACTCACTGAGGGCTCTAGTCATTTCTAGCAATCACACATTACAAACTGGCCATAAATAATCAGAGGATAAAATAACTATCTTCTCAAACTAAATATTCTGCTCGCAGTTCAGTGAGCGTCTGATTTTGCATGCGGTAGTTTCGCACTGGGTTCTGTTGTCCTGAGAATAAAGCGGTTTACCATAAAGTATTTATCACTCCTGAACAGCTTGTAAACACGAATCTCACAGGATCCTTCACTCGTCCATCCTCTGTCTCTTAGTTGACAGAGGAGACCAAAAAAGTGCAGAAGTCCTTGTGTGCGACAGTGCAAGAGTGCAGCACAGTTTCATGCGGCACTGGAGTGTAATTAGGTGGATATACCGTGACCTCAGGGCGGAAATGGAAGGCTAGCACCATCACAGGCCCAATTTTCCCTCCCGAGGGTTTCTCCTCTCCCCCTCCACTCAGCAGGAAGACATCTCGTCTGCCTAATCTTCCTCCGCCCCGGAGGGAACTCGACGCGTCTGCCAGTGTTTCCCGCCCAGCGGCTGATTCCTGCTCTGTGGCTCTCAGCTCGACTGACCTGAATGGGAGTGGTAAATGTTAGTCTACAGACAGCCACAGGAGCACTTTGTCAGTGGGGCTAACAGAGCATTTCTTGTCAAAAGACAGACTTAACATAAATTGGGTTCAGTCCTCTGTAACAAAATATTGAAAGTTTGTAATTCATCTGGCTGCCTGGTATTTAATTTGGTCAAATGCATAATTTATTATTTTTAAATAGTTTTGTATGTCTGTACACGGGAAAAATCACACAGAAGAGAACAGCAGGACGTGACACGACCCTAAATCAAACGCTGTCTGACTCTTTATGAGCGAAAGTGGTGGCACTTGTAACTGGGCAGAAGTTCATCTGGTGCAGTGGACCAAACGCAAACCTTGCTAAAGAAATACAGCCCTTTGAAATGGGGAGCACGTTCAAATCAAACACCTCATAATTCATCTTTTGGTGTGTTTTTAATAACAACAGTGAGTTGCCCAGGTAATTCATGGGAAGCAGTCCAATAGTTCGTGTGAAGTATGTGCTAGTTATAAAAAGGTTTTTTTCGGTGTTGTTTACAAAAGGAATGTTCTGTGTATAATGCCAGCATTAGCAGCATAATCCTGAAATGTTTTACACTTAATTCCCTTCAATCTCCACGATTTTCACTTTATTGCAGTAATACCAAGTGGCCTGATGATCTCTGTGTCATGGTTTGTTTCCTCTCTCCCCAAGAAAACCAATCAGGAAGCACCGTTGCCCTGCATAGACCAATCAGGAGGCATCATTGCCCTGAATAGACCAATCAGGAGGCTCCATTGCCCTGGATAGACCAGTTTTGAGTATTTTCCATTAACTCTGCCCCACTGCACATCTAATTGAATGCAGTGAAATGTACAGGGGAGCCACAGTCAGCCTCACAACACAAGGAATCAGCATTTCCCTCGATGCTTCTGCATTCATGAGATGCATTAGGAAAACAAGAAGCCAGTACCAGTACTAGTACCAGTACCAATACCAGTACCAATACCAGTACCAGCAGCAGTAAGCTCACTTTCACATACATCACATGGTAAAAGCCTGTGAGCTCAGGGTGAGCACTGTATACTAGCCTTAACACTGTATCACCCTTAACACTCTACCAGTGCAAACACGTGACAGTTTGGATATCAGCTGCACAGTAGTTTAGCGCAGCAGCACCAGCAGGGATGGCACATGCCCGTGAAAGGGCTCGGTGCCTGGGATGAGAGAGCCAGATGGACACTCTGAACTTTGTGAGACGGCAAAGGCTGTTGTAGTAGAAATCCTGTTCTCGTTTCAGTTCTTGTTATTCCTGAATAGACCCGCTGTCCCTGCCCCAGAGTGCAGACTTCTTCATGCCCAGCTCCACTGAGGGCAGTTCGTGCCTGGAGCTCCGTGCAACGCCCAGACTCCATCATGTCAAACTGCAGCTGAGTGCTAGCAGATACCTTCCCTTTTGTTTATGCCTGTATGATACATGAAACCTGGGGTGTATTTTTATCCTGCCATGCATCTTGACTGTGAAGCCTGAAGTCTCAATCTATTATTCATGCAGTGGCAGGGGACCAGAAAGAAACCAATGTTGCACTACGAGTAATTGAAAATGAAGAATATCCAGATATCAAGCGTGCAGGATGCACGTGATTGGCTAACTGGCTCTAGTCAATCAACCTGATACTCTCTCCAGCTATCATTCCCTTTTTGAAACCCAGACTTTTCAAGCTTGACTTTTTTTTCTATAGATTTTGCCTGTTTGCCAAAAAGCTTGAGAGAAAAGACTGACGTTTGAAAGGCTTTCAGTACATATTTAATGCCCACACATTACAGCCCAGCGAGGGGCCCGATACGCCTGTGAGCTCTGATCTCCCCCACACAGAGAAAGGACGGCCAGTTTCCCAGGTTTTTGGGGTGAAGTAAATGAGCAATCGTGTGGCTTGCGTTCTGCGTCGGATCAGCGTGAGGGTAGACAGTCGGGGCAAAGGATGATGACATGTCAGCTGTGTTTTATGTTATCTGTCCTGACTGCTAGACACAGAGAGACAGGAAGTTTAATATTAAATTTAATATTGTCCTTCAGTGGAGCCCATGTAGACGGTTTTGTTTATCGGGGGGTTGATTCCAGACTGAAACCATTTAGAAGAATCTAGCTGTGTAGAGTTTGTATGTAGTATGTTAATGCTCATTTTACAGCCTCGGTGCAGTGTGTATTGTCTACACACCGATACAGTGCACATGTTCTTTCATTATGGTGGTATGGAATTTTTACGCAACATTGATTACATTGAGCCATACACAGCCACAGAGCTGAGATGCTTTCAGCTCTTTTGAATGTCAATCTTTTGTTCACAGAAGTTGCTGCGTTAGCTTTAGAATGAAAGCGCTCTTATCACAGGAGAGTCCCTGCATGCACCCTGGGCTCATGCTAAACTAGGTCAACCAAAAACTGCCACCTGCACAGACTTCAGTCTGCAGATGAGCTGTGGATGAACTACAGGGTGAAGTGGATCTCTGTGCAACTGCAGGTTGGAGTGGATCTCTGTGTAACTACAGGGTGAAGTGGATCTCAGTGTAACTGTGTCTTGGTAATGGTTTGGTAATCTGGACTGGTGATCCAAAAATGATTTTTGTGTTTGTTACTTTCAGTTCACACTGCAGTCTTCCTACTCCCCCCCTCACCCATGACTGAGGTTTCCTTGCATATTTTAGGTCTAGCAGTCCTCTTTCACTATCAGTAGATTTAAATTCATTCCAAACTCAAAATAGGGAGTGTTTATCAAGGATTAGTTTCCTGAAAGCCAAGTGTACAAACAGAGTAATTTAGATCATTCAGCTGTGAAATTAATTACACTGCCTTCCGCCATCTTGCATGGGACAATTGAATGTGGATGTTGTAATCTGGAGACCTAATTTTAACACTACCAGCCTGAGGTTAGTGTTGAAACAAATACTGTATGTGCTAATGTCCATGCTTACTTAATGAACAGTGCATAATAAGAAACTCATTTAAAATTTGTAAAATATTTAACATTTGTTTAAAATGTAATTTTTTGTACATCACTGAATGTCCTTCTATGCACTCCATAGTATTTACAATAAAACTCCTAAAACTAGATTAATTTGACCACGTTTTAATAAAAGCATGTCTGGTGAATACTCTGCAGTCTATTACAGCACGAGGGATTCCCTACTAGAACCCTGCAGTGCAAATCCTGCCTGTTTGTATGGAAGACTTCAGTCTTGTCACCAGCAAGTAAAATGCTGGCTCAGCTTTATCTTTAGTCAAGAACACTGAACACACCACCAACATACCACCGAACACACACCACCAACACTTCACTGAACACACACCAACAAACACACCCCACCAACACTCCACTGAACACTGCACCGAACACACCACCAGCACACCACTGAACACTCTGTTGAACACACCAATGAACCTCTCCAAAGCTGCAGGCTGCTTGTATCAGTGTTTGTTCAGGATGTTTTGCCCTCAGTAACTATGAGGTGTCTTGGTAACCTTGGTAACCTGTGCTGGCTTTACTGATAACGCTAAAATTTGTCTTGAGTTTTTTTTATTTTGCTTCCCTGTACTGAATCTAATGTGTGTTAAGGCACCGTCACAACACACTCTGCCTGGATTACCAAAGTCACAATGGTAAAAACAAAAACATGTCATCTACAGACATTCTCCAGCTGTTTGTATCACTCACACCTACTGCAGCTTAGTATTTGAGTGCCATCATTCAAAGATGGACATTTTTTCATTTAAGGTCGTCATGGGATGTGATCTTGGATATAACAGAGGCCAAATCCCAGATGAAAAGTTCCAATGAGCTCTTGGCGTTGGTCCACCATCACTGGATTTGTGCAAAGTTCCGGGAATCAACATCTGCTTCCCTATTTTTAACCCTTATCCTAAAAAATATCATGTTATTCCCTTTTTCCTTTAAAGCCAGGTTTGTCTACGGACATGTCAAAAGGCTTTTTTAAATTTCATCTTACATTCACATACAGTGTAATAAGATCATTGTTATGATTTGATGACCTTTCCTATGGGGGCAACCCTGGTCATTACTCCATACCTCTGATTGCTGTGTTCAATGTCCTGCTGTAAGGTGAAGCACCAACTAATGAGAGATCGTGTGTTAGTTGGATTGAAGCAGACAAGCTGCTTCCTAACATTTTAAAATATCCCCCTGCTGCTGCTGTTGGCAGTCGGATCATGAGTGCATCACTTGAAGCAGTCGGATCATGAGTGCATCACTTGAAGCAGTCGGATCATGAGCGAATCACATGAAACGATCACACTGACAGCTACACACACCCACGGTACAGTCGGATCATGAGCGAATCACATGAAACGATCACACTGACAGCTACACACACCCACGGTACAGTCGGATCATGAG
>JAOXYF010000025.1:8150436-8179244 GCA_028565775.1 Sternarchorhynchus goeldii | reverse complement strand
GTGCTAATACACTCTCTCTCACACACACACACACACACACACACACACACACACACACACACACACGTACACACACACACACGTACACAGAAATACAAAGAGACAAAGTATTGGAGAGAGTGAATGTGAATGTGACAGCAGTGTGTGAGGTTTGGTCTGAATGTGTGTGTGTGTGTGTGTTGGGACTTAATCGGCAAGGCCAGGTGCAGGCATGAAGGGTCTTTGAGTGTGAAAGGCTTCTCTTCATGAGGAGGGAATTAGTGAATAAATTACTGTGACCGCATTTGAGTCTGTCTGTCTCTCTCTCTCTCTCTCTCTCTCTCTCTCTCCTTCTCCCTCTCCCTCCTCCCTTGTGTCTGTTTTGTGTTTGTTCATACATTAATCCTGCATGTGACCGGCCTCCTGCCGCTCCACTGCTCTGTACTGTACAGGGGCTGCCAGCGCGTCACTGAAAGGCCACACTCCGTCCAGCCGCCTCTCTCTGTGGGGCCGTGGGTGAGGGAGGGGCGTTGCTGGGCACCGCCCTTTTTTGTTTTTTTTTTTGTCCGTCCGCCCGAGGCCAGCAGCTCGGGCACCATCTGTCCCCTTGCCGCTCTGGACCGGTCCTGCCGGAGAACCTTCGCCAAGCCCGGATAAGGGACGTCCCTCCTGGACGGCGGACACCGGCCTTATACCGGATCTGGGTGCCTTTAGGCCTAGGAGAGATAAGGGAGGGGCGAAGAGTGCCGGCTTGTGCGGTTTCTCCCAGACCTGCTACCCCACAGTGCAGCCTGAGTGAGGGAGAGCTTACAGGGACAGTGACCTGGAGTGCATGCACCTACGCTCACACACACGTGTGCTCAAATGCACGCATACATGCTTACACACCACACACACACACACCTACATAAATTCATCACTTGTTACCACTTAATTATTACCTTTAACTACAGATGTGCCTTTCATTGACTGAGTAGTGAATCATTTTTTGTTCATCATTGCATCCAGCCTCCAGATTCCATTGGTTCCTCCCATAGCTGGAGTGGTGGGAGTTTCCTGCATGGAGTTTTTTGTCTGGGGGAGTTTATTTGTTTGGGGGGAGTTCCTAGTTGAGGCTGTTATCTGCTTCATATTAGGGCTAATGGGAAGCATGTGTTAGAGAGCAGGAGAAAGGAGCAGGGAACAGGTATGCCTGGACCTACGAATCATAACGGCCTGGTTCACGGGCGCTGATCCTGGTTCACGGGCGCTGATCCTGGTTCACGGGCGCTGATCCTGGTTCACATTTTGTTTCCAGCACAGGATTGCAGGGGTCCCGGCTGAGCTGTCAGGGGCTGTGTGATTGCTTTGTCGGATTGTGCGTGCGTTGGTGCCTATGTGCATGTCTTTAGGCAGTTTCTTTCAAAAGCAGGGGGATCTGGGGTGTTTGTGCACACTCACGCTGGCAGCACCTAAGTAGTCGGGCCTGTTTTAATTGCCTGTGTGGGTTTTCAGTGAGATGTTCTACTTAGTTGGTGGCCCAGACAGCCTGTTACACCTGCTGTAGTCTAATCAAGTCTTTATCTTTCTCTCTCGCTCTCCCTCTTCCTTTATCTCTCTCACTCACGAGTTTTTCTATTGGGTAGTTGTTGCACACCTTGATATTGAGGAGTAGCTCAAAAGAATGCACGTGTGTGTGTGTCACGGGCTGATCCTGGTTCACGAGCTGATCCTGGTTCACGGGCTGATCCTGGTTCACGGGCTGCATTTGTTTGCGTGCATATGCTTGTGGTAGGGGCAGGGTCAGGTAGTAGTAGGTGGTGCTTATCCTATTATGTCTGTGAAGAGCTGACAGATATAATGGGGTAAAGCAAACAAACGATGTGGCATTCATAAAAATGGACATGCTTTCAGAGGCAGACAGGACGCCGCATGGTCCGAGTGCCCCAGAGGTTGGGATCTGTGCGGCTGTGTGAAATGGCCTCCGCGGATGTGCTTGTCGGCCTCGGGTGGGGAGAGCCTGACGACGGGGCTTCTGGAGTGGTTTCCAGCACCTTCAGGCTGTGAGCTCGCCCTGTGGGAGGGGCCTGCGTTGGCACGCCTCACCTTTGGGACAAAGACAGCCCTATCAGAGGGTTTCCACAGGCCCGGAACAACAGTCGGAAGCTAAAAGCTCCGTGTAAGGTGTGTGTCTGAGCGCGGTTTTCATTTCGGGGTTGTTAAAAGTCCGCGAACATTCTTTTTATTGTTTGAGACCTAGAGCTGTATTGTGTCTGTAGAACAGGTCAAAGGCGTATATGCACACACGTGTGAACACACCCACATATACACCCCTGGTGCCATGTTTCCTGTACTTTTACTCTCCAAGACTTTTGTTACTCTGTCAGCTGCTGTGTCAGAAGATCAATGATTCACAATTGTAGCCTGATCTTAGACTTCACTGTGTGTGAAGTGTATCTTGGTGTAACTCGGGTTACTTCCTGTATAGATTCTGTAGTCTCAACGGCGCCCACTAGTGTATGAAATGAGAAGACACCAGGCCATGGTCTTGCTGTTCTTGGCTTGCTGAGGGGAAGTGATGAAATGTTCTTCTCTGTTCCATTCCGGTTTGATCAGATCAGAGCGAGGAATGAATTCCACTCCACTGGTACCTCTTTCTGTGGTCAGCTTGTGGTTTCACATGTGTTTTTCTTGGATTGCTGTATTCATTGGGAGGAGGCCTTGGCCATTTGATGGATGGTGATTTGTTTCAGAACTTTGCTCAGATGGCAGACCACAAGAGAGAAAACACACTTGAATTTAGTTTAACCTATGCTAAAGAGTTACTGAGAAAGCAGGGATGGTTTAGTAGTCGATCTTATAAATGTGCTCCTAGTCTCTTGAGAGTGACGGAGGAAGTAAGTGTGTGTGTGTGTGTGTGTGTGGTCATGCCTTTGTATTTTCGAGGCGGTCCACAGGCGTTTTGCTCAGCACTGGTCAACAGCCTTGGCCTCGTGAATCTTCACCTCTATAAATGCCAGCGTGTTGGGCTGAGGGCGGCTGGGAATGTGCCCGTGGCATCTATCAGAGGCTTGTGGATGATTCAAAGGGATTCTTCTGTCAGACCTCCTCTTTTAAAAAAACAAGCTGTAGTAACCAGCACAAACCCCAGAAAGAAAGGCCACTTTGCTCAGTTCCAGTAAGAATCAACCAAAGGCATTTGTTTGCATACATTAGAAGAAACATGGGACAGCATTAATGGTTAGAGTTAGACGGGTCATGGTAACTTTGAAGGTTTCTCTACCTGCTGTCACCATGCACCAGCAGCTAAGGGATGCGTCGGGTCAGCACGGAGTGGGAGCTCTGAAGCCCCGCCCTTGTTTGTGAAGCCGCCTCCTCCCCCTTAACTCTCCTAGGCTCCTCCCCCTCAGGCCTCCCAGGCTCGGGACACCAGCAGCCACAGATGCGGAACAGCCATTTACACGAGCAAGAAAAGGGCCATTATCCCCAGCCTCGCCCTCTGACCCCTCAGAGGATACGAGCGCGAGACGGGAGCGCAGCTTGCCGTTTGTGGCCTGTGTTGTGCGCGGGACGTGGGGCGAGGGCAGTGCTCTCCAGGACGGGACGTCCCCCCCCCCCCCCCACACACACACACGCACACGCACACACACGCTGAAGCAGCCGGCTCTGTGCTCGCAGTGGTGTGTAGGTGGAATGACTAACTGCTCTTTGAAAAGGCACAGTCATCTGCTTCCCCTTTCTCTCTGGGTTTCGTTTTGAGGATTTGTAAAGTTCCAATTTTTCATGGGGCTCAAAAAAAAAGGTGTTTTATTTTGGAATTTTCATTTCGAGCATTAATTGCGTAACACTTAACTCTTCGCTTTCCTGTGGCTCTAATGTATGGATTAACACTGCAGTAAAATTGTGTTCAAATTTTTTTTTTGGTACATCGGTATGTATCGGTACATCGAAATCTGTTTAGTCTGCTGGACACCAATTAGTGCTGGTCTTAAACCAAGCTGCACTATCTGTGCCTGCTGGTTTTGGACCCAGTGTTTAAAGTTCCTTTTTATTGCAGGGTTTGGCCCATAATGGGTCCAAGGCACTGCAGTCTAAGTGTCAGTCGTGAATTTTCAAAAAAGAAAAGCAGTAGAGTGCAAGTGTGAGAGGGCGTGGCCTGTGAGTGTGAGAGGGCGTGGCCTGTCGCTGGAATAAAGCCCGTGTTGTTGCAATTGCAGGAGTCTGTTGGGTTTTGATTGGTTTTTTTTTTTTTTTGGTCAGGTTGTCTGAGTCTGTGTCGAAACATGGGATGAAGGCTGAGATTGAGATAGACGTTTACAATGGAACAATTATGATTAAAACAAATGTATTACAATAAATATTTTTGACTGTGATCTTTCTTTGTCTTCTCGTGTGTAACTGAAATGACAGGTTAATTTGGGGTTCATTCCAGTCTGTAAATGCCAGAGGCAGTATAATTCTGAACATCAATTTTTAAGTCAATCACCATGTTTAGTAACTGCAATTACATGTTAGCACATGTTTATGTAGGACTCATTAACTAATATTCTCCTACTGAACAGTTTATCAGAAACATGTAGCAGTGAGAGGCCAAGTGTTTATGGAGAGCAGTTTTCCTGGTCTTGTCCATGTACCATGGTATGTGCTCTGTGAAGGTGACCTCTGAAGCGGACGGAGCATGTGGAGGCAGGTCAGGGCCGTTCAGCCCCAGGGTTTAAGGCATGGGGGTTGTGTTGAGGCACCTGCATCTTGTTGGAATCCATGATAGTTTTGAAAACATTTTGGATTTTTGAGGGGGGGAAAAAAAAACATTTTCCGTGCCTTTCTCTGCTTTGTTAGATGGCCAGCTTTTCCTGAGAATCAGAGCGGTACACTGTGTCCTGCTGTGACAAACAGGCGTAGGATGGCGGAGAGAGAGGAGAGACGCTTCAGAGACAGAGGAGAGACGTTTCAGAGAGATGCACCAGAGATACTTCAAACACGCAGAAGAAATGGTTTAGAGACAGAGGAGAGACACTTTAGATACGCAGGAGAGTTGCATCAGACACAAGAGAGACACTTCAGGATGCAGGTGAGAGACAGTTTGGGAGCTGCCTATATGAAGGAAGTGGCTTTTATCCCAGCATGTGTCTCTCCAAGCTACTCTGCGATAAACAAGACTGTTGAGGTTAGCCAAAATCTGCGCTCTCTCAGTAATTTCAGTTCAGGTGTTTTTACTCTCTGGAGGAAACCCTCTGTTCCAGTACGAATTCAGAGCCAGCACACCATGTTATGTTTACCGTCTGGGGTGTGTTGTCTGTTGCGGTCTGGAGAGGTACACATATGGTTTAGATATGAGTAGATGTGAATGCAGTAACGGGAAAGCTGTCAGACTCTTCAGTATTAACAGGAAAGTTATCAATCAACATTTCAGCTCCATTCTGTTCCTGCTAAAGACACTGCGGTGTACAGGAGTGGAAAGGATGGTCCAGTGACGTGGGAGCTCCAGGAGAAAGAGGGACTCGAGGATGGGTGTGGGCATTTTTAGAAGGAAGAAGGAAAAAAATAAAAGTTGGACTTGTGGTCAGAAGAACACCAGTGGCCATGTTTAAATGGAGTGCAGTGTCCAAATCTACTGCCATCATTAAAACAAACAGAATGTTTGCTGGTAATGTGCAACAATCCTAGTTTATTGTAGAATAATTTCCTCAATTAATGGCCCTGATTATAATAACGGGTATTGTACTGTATGGAAATACATAGACATGATTACCAAGAGCTATTAGACTGAGATCCTGTATAATACACCTCAATAAACTATTTAATTGTGTGCAGAAAGTTGTGTACTCCCACCCTCCCAGTATAAGGAAGCACGGCGGAAGATGCAAATCTCACAGTGCACAAAATGACAACATTTTCAGAGCTGCACCAATTCACGCAAGACCCAGATGTGTTATTTCTGTGAATGTGCTACTGTGTGCTGTGTAGCTGTTTAAAAAGGTGTGAGATGAAAATTGGGCTGTGAGAGTTGGTTTAAACACCCTTCCAGGTCGGGTGCTCCACTTCACCCGGCCCGCTCGCCCAGACAGTTGTCATAGGAACCACAAGGCAAGAGCCTTTCCCGTACCCCTTAAAGTCCTCGCAGCAGAAGTTAAACTGTGTATTTACACCTGGTGTTAGAATGGCTGATTTCAGTGCTATGCCAGTTTCCTTTTATTTGCCAAACTGTGTAATAATTGAAAGAACTGCAGTTTCACACCAACATTCAGAGGAAGAGCCATTATCAGCCCTTAATGGTCGAGGACAAAAGGCATTTAATATAATTGTCCATGGTGGAGGGGTTTTTTGTTATGAATCAGTTGTACACATTGTGCTCCACAGTCTCATGCAAATGACATTTTCATAAACTTTGACGCCACAGGGTGATAAAGCAAGTTGCTCTTAACTGACCAGACCATAGGAAGTGTGTTTTCTCAAATCTGATGCAGCACGAATGCAAAGCAAAAGGAAGGTGGACATTACAGTGGCAAAATGTTTTTGAAATCAACCCTAGGCGTGATATGATCTTTGTGAATCCTTACAGGCTGTATGCTCTTACCACAATGTGATCTGTATGAATCCTTACAGGCTGTATGCTCTTACCACAATGCGATCTGTATGAATCCTTACAGGCTGTACGCTCCGTTTTTGTGAGCGTAGCTTGTAGCCCCAGATGTCTTGTGGCATTTCTCAGTACACTCCATACTCACTCGTTTGGCTACGAAGCAAAAATAAATCCAACCTGTTTGGTAGTTTGCTAGACACCCTCTCTGGCTTTGATTACATGCTTAACTTGACTAAAGTATACGAGATGTGGTCTGGTTTTGGAAAAGCATTCATCTTCAAATTCAGCCTGTTCTTGTACGTGAGAAATGCTGGTGTGAGGAGTGCTAATCAGGCTGAATGGAGCTCACTGAGCACACCATGCTAGTCTGCTGCAGAACAGCAGTAATTACTCTCCTCCCATAACATCATGTGTCTTGGTGTGTTTTGTGTATATTATATATGTACACACACACACACACACACACACACACACACACCTTGTGATATTTTTAGTGAGGAGAAATGGCACAGATGCTCTGCTAATTCTGCTAAATTCTTTTTTTTGTTGTTTTTGCAGGTGCTGAGAAACTTGGACAGAAGCTTTTATAAAACATCTGCACTGTGGAGAAAGTGTTGATAGTGTGGTAAGTGAAGCCGTGTTGTGCTCAGACGGCCTCCTCGCAGATGCCACGGCTCCGTTCTCGCCACTGCCTAACTCTGCAGTTTCAAGTGTATACCAGCAATAAATGTTCTGGTTTTAAAGAGAATAAATGAGACTGGTTGTTGGAAGAGACTGTTTGACGAATGCCAAATCCATACTTTTGTATAAAGGTGTTTAGTGTTATTCGTTCCCTCCAGTCCAGTAGGTAATGTTAGATTGATAGTTCTGTTTGGGTAAAGGCTTACAGATAAGCTGGGCAAACCTGAGTCATTTAAACATGATATGGTGGAGGTATAAATACATTATATTTTGCAATAATGCTTATTTGTTTTATTTTAAAAAAGTAATATATACATGTCTGACAGTCTGTAGTGATTTTTCTGATCACTATCAGAATATTTTTGAGTGGTGCTGGATGGGGTCTTGGTTATGGAGTGGTGCTGGATGGGGTCTTGGTTATAGAGTGGTGCTGGATGGGGTCTTGGTTATAGAGTGGTGCTGGATGGGGTCTTGGTTATGGAGTGGTGCTGGATTGGGTCTTGGTTATGGAGTGGTGCTGGATTGGGTCTTGGTTATGGAGTGGTGCTGGATGGGGTCTTGGTTATAGAGTGGTGCTGGATTGGGGTCTTGGTTATGGAGTGGTGCTGGATGGGGTCTTGGTTATGGAGTGGTGCTGGATGGGGTCTTGGTTATGGAGTGGTGCTGGATGGGGTCTTAGTTATTCATTAACCACCTGCGGAACTGTAAGGATGGTATTTTTGTTTTTATCTAGTCCAGTGAGTAGGACAACCATGGCTGGCCCACTAGCTGGACTTCCAGGCTGGTTCCATAGCAGCTGTGTTGGCAGGAAAGAATATGAGGTGACCTTTGATAACCGTCCAGCCCGGTCTGGATGATCAGTCCCTACCCCATCGCACTAGAGGGGTCACAGGCTTATATTGAACTGAGGTACGTTTGCTCATGTTTAGCAGCAAATTTGGATGAGACCATCTGTGCTCTGTGGTTACATATTAAGCTGCAGTTTAGTTTGGAGTTACGCTCTGCAAAGCTGAAAACGGTACTGTTTACACTTTCAGGTCGAGAGTAAGGGGAAAATCTCTGGAATTGTTCTTTTTGCTTGTCTGCATGCAAGTACCGAGCTGATTGCTGGGGACTGAGACTTGCTGGCCGTCGACTGGTCCCTTGCTATAGAGGTGAAGGGCTCTTTGGATTCACTTTCTGCCTGCCCTGGTGACACTGGAAGGCGAGTGGGTGTGGCTTTGCAACCACGTGGGTCCATCTCTTTCTACTGAGGGAGGTACTTTGAAAAGATCACAAGTTCATCTGTGAACCACTGAACCATATCAAGTGGATTAAAGAGATTTACAATAAGACACTTCTCCTGGAAAAAAAAAATTATTTGTTCTTTGTGAAAGGTCTAGTCTAATGAGTTTCAACTAGTGTTCCAGCTGAAGATCTTACTATAGCATCAGTTTTACTTTCATGTGTCTCCATGACTGGACACTCAGCTGGTGCCATGTCTGTTCAACTAGCCATATTTTTGAACCATACATTGGAAGCAACACTTTTTAAATTTTGATTGACAGTAGATGGAGTCTTAAGGGTATTTTGGCTCTTTAAAGGTGAATAAAATTATCAGAGAATAAAGAAGGATTTCATGCAAAATAAATTTTTTAACAAGTTTGAAATACTCAAAATCAGACACTATAAATGGATACATCTGGGTGTCCCGTATGCTGTGCAAGGTTTTGAGACAATATCACTTTTGAAGAATGTGTAGTGTATATTTACAGCTCTGTGGAATCAGTCATTTGTTTAGCACATAAAATATCCAGAAACAAATTGATTCTTGACCACAGAATTGAACATTGTATTGAACCTGAAAATGTGTATGTTACACCGTAGAAGGCGTTGAAGGCATAGGTCTTGAGGATACTCAGTTTGGTCGTCGTTTCACAATATCTGACTGCGTTAATTTGCAAGGTGCAAACAAGGCTGACGTCTAATGAGTCAGTGTTTTTGTTGTGTATTAGACATTTTTGTCACCAATCACAGGTGTTTCCAAGAGTTTATCACCAATCACAGGTGTTCAAGAGTTTTGTGGGTGTTCTAATGCATCTAACCCTCCACACGATTCAACAAATAACAGGAGGCAGTAGTTTAGTTATCTGGGTTCAACTGCACTGCCATTCACATTGTAGTCGCATTATTAATCTAATGTCTAAGCCATGGAACTCTGTAGTGGTAATGCAATTAAAAGTCAACCAAGTCCACAAAGTCAGTCTAGAGTCAGTCGTTCTCATCCAGCTCATCTGATCATTAGTAATGAAGGAAGTAGATTTGAGGGAACACTGTGATATGGTGAACAGCAGAAAGTGATTGAGGACTTCCTGAGCATGATTAACAAGTCTAGCTGCAGACCAAGCAGAGGAGCTTTATGCTATGGATGCCGTTTCGGAGGGAAAAGCCATCTCACATTCAGAAATTCTACTCTGAAAGATCCCCTGGAGCTCTTACTTCCAAAACATGGACATATTTCCATTCTGTCTGTCTTTGAGGAAGTCAGCCGTGTCAGACCTAACCAGAAAGGCCTTCCCCCACCTCACACTTTCCTGAGCTGTGGAGGGTGATGTCACCGCCTTCCAGCTCAGTGGAGATAAAAATGTAGGTTTATGTCAATTAAAAACATCATCATCAAACCTCCACCTGACAATAAAAGGTTCCTGTGACCTCTTAACTTTCTTTACTATTCTTGTGCACCTCTCAGCCCAAAATTACCTGTTTTCCCCCTTTTTTAAAAAATCCATCAATAATTCCCTAAAAATCCATAATTATTTTTACAGATTTTTGAAAAAGTTTTTGGTTGTTTTTTTTCCCTGTGTTTATTAGTCTGTAAATAATAAACCAGTTGGTGTTTGAAGCATTTAGCATGGCTACTCAATTTAAAATGCTAATGCCAATATGCTAATGTGGTATGCATTTTTGCATACTGCAAAAGATTTGTCCAATTTGATTGCACTGGGGCAGACGCTTGTGTGTAGGAAGTGACCTCAGCGGTGTGCGATTCCTATAGAATAACAGTGTACAGGGAACAGAACAGGATTTGTAGATTAATGGTAAAACCCCAGCTAATGACCTGACAGACACACACAGTATGTTCTTTTAAAATGTCTTCCCCCAAGGGGACGAGGCCGTCTTCGTTTTTGCCCGAGCCCAAATGTTGAGCTTAGTGAGGCCAGCAGGACACTTGAAGTGTAACACATGCATGTGGGGGGGGGGGGGGGGTTGGGGGGTATCTGTTTATGCCCCTGTTCCGGAATATTCCCTCCATGGTCAAATCGGCATTGATGGATCCTGGAGCCCAAAGTGGGGTTAGCCGCGGTGACACATTAATCTCAGTGCTCCTTCTTTTACTCCTCCTTGTAGGTGAGTGTTTTGCATCACAAGTAGTTTACTGCTATATTCTTCTTAATCCATGGTGACGGTGTCTGCTAGCATGTGGCATGTCATGTGCTCTGCTCACTGTTCTCCGCCAGAGTGATCAGGATACCTTGCCTTTTAACACAGCCTAATTGCCAGATGCTGGAGGGGTATACCCTGTAGGACAGCTGGATATTGCACTTGACATAATCACCTAGAAAGGCAAGAAATAAATCCACCTATTAGGCTTTTACCCTCTGGTGCCTCCCACGCTTTTGAGACAGGATGGCGGAGACAGAGGAAGTCGTGAGTTACTCATGAAGGATCCGAAATGGTACAAAATCGTGTGGAATTTTAGAATGACTACAGAATGTGCTGTCACTATGTGCCGAGCCTGGGGGGGGTGGGGGTGTTGTGCTTGTATGGACAAAGACTTTTGTTGTCGTCAAGAGAACTGCGAGAAAACCGTGTGGAGACTGATGGGATGTGTGTTTTTATTTATTTCATTTAAGCAGCAACACCATTTGCAATGCAACAGCCAAAGCAATTTGGTTCTTCTGCTGTGAAGTTTTGTTTGTTAGAGACACCACACACACCTCTTCAACACACGTTTGGTGGCGGCTGGTATCTGTGTGCTGTTCATTACTGTTCATTACTGTTTGAGTTGCATTTTCTCCAAGCCCCTTCTGGCTTGACTCATAACACCTTTATGCACTTACATCCCATGGTTACGTCCGTCTCCGATTCTACGTTGAAGAATATCTTGCACTCTGAGCTCCAGCGATGGTTAGATGATAGCAGCTGCATGGGAGAGGATGATAGCATCCCAATAGTTTCATTCCCACGAAGAACGTGTGGTTTACTTTGTGAATTTGTCGGACGGTTCACCGTTGGCCATGTGGTTTGTGTTACAAGGGACTTTCCCTGGCCTTGGCTTCTTCACTGAACGTTCTCAGCTTCAGAGAGTCGGAGCTCCCTGCTGCACTTCACAGGCCAGGTGGGCCAGGAGCTCACCGCTGATCTATTGAAGCGGAGCAGTCCCCTCGGCTGTCGCTTCAGCAGCTCGATACTATGGATGAACGCTCTGCACCACTGCAGAGATTTAATTTGGCTACGGCATGAGATAAAATGCATCGATTTAAATCGCTTGATTGGCTGATCTATTAGGGCCGTCGTATCAGTGGGTCAACTTGTGTTTTATTTTGGGTGTTAAATACATGGGCATGGAGATCCCTCACCTGACCACACAGAGTTTCACCTTTCACCATTAAATGTTTCACCTTTAAATCGTACTGGGTTTATATGTTTAGCTTAGCCAAGGCCGATTCTGGAGGGTTCGCAGATCTGTATGTCTTTGGAATATGTTGAAGAGGTTGGCTGTGCCTGCAGAGGAAGACGCGTCTCCCAAAAGCATCGTGTTAGAGTTGCTTAGTGTCTACAGCAGGGAAGGAACGTGAGAGAAAAGACAGAGAGGCGTTTCATCACCACAGCTGTGCTGTCTCTCGAAATAGACCGAAACCTCACCGCTCAAAAATGCCTGTAATATAGAAACGAATGTTTCTGGTCTTTGCTGGAATCCAAAAGAGAGAGGGAGAGAAAATTGTTTTGCTTGCAAACAAACCACATCCTATAATGGCAAATACTGAGCACATATTTCAGCAGTGGGTTGAGCTGTGTTAGTAGCTCTGGTCTCTCTCTGTACATGTGTGATCTGTAACGGTGTTGAGCTGTGTTAGCAACTCTGGTCTCTCTCTGTACATGTGTTTCCCTCCATTTCATACATTACAACACAGAGAAAATTGTAAAAATGCAAATAAGAAAAAGATTGCACTAATTTCCAAATCTTTTGACTTTCGTTGCAGACAGTATTAACAAAAGATTTCATGTGGTCAGCTTTATTTCATTTATAAATACACAATTCCTGCCATTCAGGTCTGCAACACATTCCAATTTAAGGGCATTTTGAGGCTAGTAAAGAGGTACAATAATTGAATAATGATGTGAAACAGACGATGCCTGCAGATAACGATGATCGTGATTTGGTATAAAAGCTGCACTCAGATAATGGCTGATCTGTAATGACGAAGATTAGCTGACAAATGTCCAGTTTTACAGCACATGTTGAATATGCATCTAACCTACTGTCTACCCTGTGTAATGAAATTTAAATATTCAGGGAATCAGAGTTTCAGTCTGTACCTGGCATGGGCGTGAGCCTCTGCTTAACGACTGATCTCCTCTCCCTCAGACAGCAGTGAATCGCGAACCGACATTCATCTAGGAATGATATAACCACATGGGTTCAGGCAAAGCTTTGTCAGGCACTACAGTATGTGGTGACATCCACAAATGGCAGTTACTGTACCCAGAGGCAGTCTTATGTTAACCATGTCCAGAGGCATAAAGGATGGAACACCATGGAGTGGAAACATGGACTGTGGTCAGAAGAGTCACTATTTCAAGACTTTTATGGAAGAAGTGGACACTGTATGCTCCAGACCAAAGAACAAGAGCAACCAGACTGTTACCAGCAACACCACCAAAGGGTTTATGGGGTTGGGTTAGCGCTCTTGGCAAAGGCACTTCTGTGATGGCACTATTAATGGTGAAAAAGTACATTTTGGAGCCAAAAAATAAAATAAAATAAAATAAAAGAATTGGGGACAACATATGCTGCCTTCAAGACAAACATCCTTCAAGACAAACATCCTTCAAGACAAACATCCTTTCCAGGGACACCAGGGATAGTTCAGCAAGGCAAGCAAGACCAGCTCTCAGAAGAGAATGTGAGGTACTGGACTACCTGTACTATTAACTGGTACCAGCATGGTACAATTTGAAATGCAAAACACGACAACCCCAGGACCCCAGATTTGGGTCTGAATGCGGGTAAAGTATGTCTGTCTGGTCTTCCACCAGGTCCTGAGTTTGACCAACGTGTCTGGAGGCATATTGTCACCATTTCACCAAAGTGGAACCTCTGAAGTGTAGCTGCCAAAGACATAGCCAAGTTATTTAACGTGGACCACATTGTATCTGAGCATTGTATATTTGCCTTCCAGCATGGGTGGAGCTGGTGTCAGCTCAGTAGTGATGAAGACTGGAGGGAAACCGCAGTGGGGAGACTGGCCTGTCTGTGCAGGCTCCAGACAGATCACTCTCCAGGGATCTGCGCTAGTGAAATCACTTCTTTGACCGTCGTCGTGATCCGAAGCACAGGATCCATGGGGCTCTGTAAAACCAGGCCGGGTGTAAACCCTCAGTGTCAGGTGGCCAGGTCCTCTTGTCGAGACTTGTTGAAGTCAGCCCTGTGTAGGCGGTTAGCCAATACGCAAGCAGGCTAATTGTGCACCAAAATGGCAATAGGTGGTTACACGGAGTCATGTTTTCGCCCCGGCTAGAGCAAAGGTGGAGGGCTGAAGTCGTAGTAGTGGGAAGCTTGTTTGTTTATAACAGAAAACGGCGATCTTAAGTCACTTCGCTGAACGGTGTGTACGATCTGATCATTTCTTCTTTGTTGAATATGTATCTTAATAGTGTTACAAGTTCCAGTTACTTTGTTTACTTGCGATTTCTAGACATCACAATATGGGCGACTGGACAAGGTCTTAGTGAAGCTTACAATACCAGTGAAATGATGTGCAAAATGTTAAGTACAGACATCTGCATCCCATTAAATACAATGAAAATAGTAATATTATCTGTATTACATCAGAATGTTCATATTGGTACATCCCCAGTACAAGTGATCCGAGCTATCGCGTGGATCAGGGTAGTTAATTTTATTGACACACTGGCACAGACACCAGTGAGCCTAGTAGTAGGCCAAATGTAAGTGTCAAGTTCAGTAGAGCCAAACATTTTCAAGTAACTCAGGGTAAAAATAGACTCCCCTATAGCCTTGGGTTTGCCTCTCCTGGCGATTCTGATGCAACAGTGCCACCACCTTGTAATGGCGGCTTGTGGAAGTGCAGCTTGTTATTGAACTATGCAGGGGAGAAGGAACTGTACTATCCACTTTTGCATCCTGCCAGCAGGCCACGTCTCTCTTGGCAGGGAGATCTGTTAACCCAGTTTAACAGCACGAAAGGCTTTTTACACACCATCTGATACTGAGAATCCCCTGAGCAGAAACCTCTTGTTTGCGTCTCTCCCAGTATTATTACTGTAATTGACCTGGTATTGACCGATTTCGTTGTGCGAGTCTCACTGGCATCTTGTTCCTTGCAGGCCTGTGTCCTCGGTGCTGACCTCATGGTGTGAGCTTGTGTAAAGATGAGCATAAACAGTGATGAAGTTAACTTCCTGGTGTACAGATACCTTCAGGAGTCAGGTATGGTTGCTCCCCCTCTGACACAAGGCTTCTTCACGTGGGCCCAGTTAAACAGGTTTCAGCCTGTGCTATTAATCAGAGCAATTCGTTGGGTTTCTATTACACAGCACGGCTGCAGGGAGGTGGTGCACAGTCTCCGTGCCACACACACACACACACACACACACACTCTCTCTCGAGGGGCGCACGTGTGCTCACGTGTTCTCCTCCTTCCTCCCGGCAGGGTTCTCCCACTCAGCCTTCACGTTCGGTATAGAGAGCCACATCAGCCAGTCCAACATCAACGGTGCACTGGTGCCGCCTGCAGCCCTCATCTCCATCATCCAGAAGGGGCTGCAGTATGTGGAGGCTGAGGTCAGCATCAACGAGGTGAGAGGTGGAGACCCAGCGTGCGCACGGAGGGGGAGGAGGAGGAGGAGGGGGGTGAAAGGTCACGGTTAACGCACGTCCCCGTCCCTTATCCGTGCCACACGCAGGACGGCACGCTGTTCGACGGCCGGCCGATCGAGTCGCTGTCGCTGATCGACGCCGTGATGCCCGACGTGGTGCAGACAAGGCAGCAGGCATACCGGGACAAGCTGGCACAGCAGACGGCCTCGGCCGCGCCCCCTGCCACCGGCGCCAACATGCAGGGCACCGCCAAGAACGGCGAGAACACGGCCAACGGCGAGGAGAACGGCGCGCACGCCTTACCCAGTGAGCAACACCGCCCTTCTGTCTTCTAGTTTCATTTAGGGCGGTGGGCATTTTCACTGATTTGCAATGCAAGGGAGAAAGGAAAAACTTGATTATATTAATGGAAGTTATGAAATATTGCCAGTTATTTAAATGTTAAAAAAAAAGACCCAAACATTAAAATCCGGTCCAGTACGGTATTGAGATGAACAAGCAGGAAAATGCTTTACACTCTGGAGCTCTGCTAGGAGCAGGTTGTACCAGCTTAAATAGAAGAGCTGACCGAGTGTCCATCTGTGCCTGGACCTCAATGCCCGTGCGTGTGTGTGTGTGTGTTGTGTTGTGCAGATAACCACGCAGATATGATGGAGGTGGACGTGGACGTGGAGATCCCTCAGAGCAAAGCCATGGTGCTCAGAGGCCATGAGTCTGAAGTGTTCATCTGTGCGTGGAACCCCGTCAGTGACTTGCTTGCTTCTGGGTCAGTCGTTCTTCAACTGTTACAGCCATACTCCCCTCCACACTGTACCCCCTGCCCCTGATCCTGCTCCTGCCCCTGCCCCTTGAGCCTCTCCAGCCCCACACGCTCCTCTCTGCTGGACTGCTACAGCTGACTCTCAGTTAGACCTTCATCCAACCTTTAACTCGATGTTGAAGTTAACTCAGACTGGGCGGGGTCAACTCCTGGTGGGCTGCAGTTTAGCACAGTTTGGTGATTTCTCTGCTCAAACACACTTATTAAAACTGATAAGGTGTGTGTGTGTGTGTGTGTGTGTGTACAGTAATGTCTAAACTGTGAACATCCCTTATGATTGTTGGTTATTAAGTGGTAAAATAATACCCGTTCCCTCTTCCTCTCATCCTCTCTCTTTCCCCCTTGTAGGTCAGGGGACTCTACCGCTCGTATATGGAACCTGAGTGAGAACAGCACCAGCGGTTCCACGCAGCTTGTGCTCAGACACTGTATACGAGAGGGTGGCCAGGACGTTCCCAGCAACAAAGACGTTACATCATTAGACTGGAATGTGAGTACTGCTCCAGACACCCTGCTCTCGGCGAGCAGCGCTTCTCCAGCGTCACTGGGCTGCCAGGAGTTCTGACACGTCTGTTATTCCGTTTCACAGAGCGAGGGCACATTATTAGCCACAGGTTCCTATGATGGTTTTGCCAGAATATGGACTAAAGATGGTGAGTGTGTGTGTGTGTGTCCGTGTGTCCAGTCTGCACATCAGCACGGTTTGTTCTCGTGTTCATGCGATACCAAAATGGCTTGTGTTTTGCAGGTAATCTGGCCAGTACCTTGGGCCAACACAAAGGTCCCATATTTGCGTTGAAATGGAACAAAAAAGGAAATTTCATCCTCAGTGCTGGTGTGGATAAGGTAGGCAAACGGACGCCGCGTGTGAAGTTGTTTGCCGTTCGATTCTTCGGTGCGAGTAGTGACTGGCATTACTGTGTCTGTTCCAGACAACAATTATCTGGGATGCTCACACAGGGGAGGCCAAGCAGCAGTTTCCCTTCCACTCGGGTAAAGCTCCGTCCTGCGCTCAGCCCGCATTCACGCGCGTTGAACGGATACGAAAGGGACATTGTTGAAAAAAATTGCGGTTGCACAGTGAGCCTAAAACATCTTTGCTAGTGTCTCTTACTGTAAATTGGAAGAAAACCATTGCAGCAAAGTTATGGTGCAGGACATGTTACTATGGTTTCATTCAGGCAGGGGAAAGGAAGGGGGGGGGGGGTTTCGTGTTCAGTTCGTCTGCTTTAACCTCTTTCCGGCTCCCCCATCTCCAGCTCCTGCCCTGGACGTGGACTGGCAGAGCAATAACACGTTCGCATCCTGCAGCACTGACATGTGCATCCACGTCTGCAAACTGGGTCAGGACAGACCCATCAAAACATTCCAAGGACACACAGTAAGTGCATGACACCACCGCAGCCCCACTGTCCTGCTCGTCCCGAGGAGCCCCGCGTTGTCCTCAGCCTCCGTCTCGGCTCTCTTCCCCCCCTACAGAATGAGGTGAACGCAATCAAGTGGGATCCCACCGGCAACCTTCTGGCTTCCTGCTCCGACGACATGACGCTCAAGGTAAGACCAGGGCCAGTGGAATTCCGATGCACTTGCGAGGAGCGGCTGCCCCTTGTCCAAGGGCTCCTCCCCGATGCTCACGGCACAGAAGGGTGACGGATTTGTGACTCGTTCCTAAACCGACGTGTTCTCGGGTTTGTTTTTAGATCTGGAGTATGAAGCAAGACACATGTGTTCATGACCTACAAGCTCACAGCAAAGAAATTTACACCATCAAATGGAGCCCAACTGGTCCTGGCACCAACAATCCCAACGCCAATCTCATGCTTGCCAGGTAAATCCCAACGCCAACCTCATGGTTCTCCAGGTGGCCAGTTCCTGTGCAGTTAACCCTGGCACAGCCGTGCATGGTGCTCAGTGAAAACGGTGCCTTTTGAAAGACTGTTCCCTTTAGTCATTTGCTTCTGACCCTCCAGCGCATCCTTCGACTCTACCGTTCGTCTGTGGGATGTCGACCGAGGCATTTGCATCCACACGTTAACCAAACACCAGGAGCCGGTGTACAGCGTAGCCTTCAGTCCCGACGGGAGACACCTGGCCAGCGGCTCTTTCGACAAGTGTGTCCACATCTGGAACACACAGGTGAGGAGCTCCTCCCTCCGCCAGCGGCACTGAGAATTGCGGGTGAAGACCGCCGTGGTAGCCGTGGAAACCTGCGGCCGGTTAGCAAACCTGGGTGAACTTGCAGCTCTAATTTTACGTCTGGATTTGTGGTTGGACCGAGCTAAAACAAGGGCGCCCCGTTTCTGTGAAGGCGAGAGGCGAGACACCTTTAGCACATTCAGGAAAAAATGTATGCAAATTCAAACACTTGTGAAGCAGGATGCAAATCACTTATGAGTGGCTGGAACGCAGAACAAGTTCACTTAAGATGTATGCAGCTTTACTATTGTAGTTATAGGAAGGGTCTAGATTTGGTTTTAATAACAATTTAATAACAATGCAGACTCAGCTATATTTTAACTGTTTGTAAATCATCAAAAAACGCCATTACTTTTGCAGATTACACTGAAGGTTTAAATGCATCCATGTAACAACACGTAGCTGATGCCCGTTTGTTTGGTTTCCACAGACTGGTGCTTTAGTTCACAGCTACAGGGGCACAGGGGGCATTTTTGAAGTTTGTTGGAACGCAGCAGGTGACAAAGTGGGTGCAAGTGCATCAGACGGCTCGGTGAGTTCACCCTCCTCCTCACTCCTCCTCACTCCACGCTCCACGAGCACCTCCAGCAGTAGGTCAGATGTTTGCAACAATAATGTCCTGAAACGTTTTTGGTTTTTTTCCCTCTTTTTTTAGGTTTGTGTATTAGATCTGAGGAAATAACACTGCTTGCTGGAAGCCATGGACCGACTATGAATGTGTACATAGCCAAAATGACTGTCCCTGTTCCATGTACTGCTCCGGTCCTTATAGTACCATGGCCAGCCACTACACACAGACACAAGCACCCTGACAGCACAGGAAATGCAGTGCAAACGATTCCAACCAGTGACACAGAAGGGGACTTTTGTAAGTAACACCGGTGGGGAAAATACAAAAAAAACCAAGAAGAGGAGGGAAAAAAAAGGACTGGTATATTTACCAAAATTTGGAAGATATTTTACTATTTGTTCTTCAAACCAATCTCATCAAAATAAACGAGCGAAAAGATTTTAAATCTTTGTTGTTAGTTCCATTTCAGTGTGCACACATCTGCTTCTGTTCTCTCTCTTGACTTGTGTTTTCTTACTTTGCTCCGCCTCTTTCTCAACATTTACATTTTTAAAGTCACCACTGCATGAAAAACTCACCCTGTTCTTTTTTTTTTTCCTGTTCTTTTATTTACACAGATTAGTTATTTAAGGTCTTTTGGTACTATAATACTGTGGTTAAAACACAATTTGGAGAACTTGAAACCATTGAAGTTTCTTTATTCTTTCGTTGTTGATGGTTTGGTTTAACTGTTAATGTCCAAATGCGGTTTGTTAAGATTTGCTGATTGTTTTGCAAAGGAGATGTAAACAGCTGAACTATACTAGATACTCTAAACAGGTCGACAAATGTAGAGGGATTACAGTGTTGTTGGAGCAACAAAATGTTAAACTGGAGACTGAATTAACTGCTGTTGCCGTTTCATGTATTACATCCAGCAGGTTTCCATTTTGAGAAGGTTCCAGAAATGTACTCCTTGTAAAAATGCGTTTTGCCTGCTCTTTGAGTATCTAGACAAATAGTGAAGACTTGCTTTAAGTTTCACAATTGTTCTTTTTACAGGCTTCATGAAATGGTTCTCCAGTCTAATCGACTGGCTTTCTATCATTATGGAGCTTTCTTTAACAGTTTAGATGAAATCCAACTTATAATAATGCCTGGTTAATTACTTTAAACATTTTGATTTACCATAGCATAGACTGGTGACTTCAACAAACACCTACTTTTTGTTAAGTATATTTGCCCATCTGCCCAAAGCTTTGCTTGCTAAACAACCATATTAGAGGTGCTCATTTAAAAAAAAAAAAAAAAAAAAATCTATGAACATCATTTCCACACAAGATCTATTTTGTTAATTGGGATCTTGTCTGAAGGCTTACAGAGCTTCTGACCATTTTGACGCCTCATTTGTCACAACCGACCACAGCAGTCAATAGTAATCACATATGACACCACCCACCGTCTGTTGCATTCAGTGTATCGACTGATGGTTCACTTCTCCACATTAACGGTTTGCTTGTAAAGTTCACCAGTGACGAGTTTGTACTGGTTTGATGCTGTAATGTCCAGCTAAACCAGTGCGCACCCCGTCACACCCAACCGTCAGTACGTGCACGTGGAAGCACGTTGTAGTAAACAATAGCAAACAGCTAAAAACAACACGTTTCTAAAAGAAAATCTGAAACTTAAGGCAAGTCTAAGCACTAGGGATGAAGATCAGAATTAAAAGTGAGAATATTACTTAGTTAAACTGGTGAAACAAATTTTACATTTGTCCTAAAAATCTCCAACTGAACTCAGTACTCAGAACTGCCCTTCAAGTGGATAAATTTAGCATGCTAGGATGTCTGTTCCTATCCTGTTAATCAGCTGTGACCAGTATGTGCTTCTGTCCCAGGTTATGAACTTGGCTTTCAACCAAACGAAGCAAAAAATACTTTAGAATTCCCTATGATTCCCTTCGCAGTGTTTAGAAGTTTTCTAGAACTCAGTGTTCTAGAAAACCCTAGAAAGATGTTCAGTGCGTCAGGCTGGGAGAGCAGATCTTGCCCATGGGCTCTAAAGGAGGTCACTCTGTTACAGTGTCCCTTACAGGAGGTCACTCTGTTACAGTGTCCCTTACAGGAGGTCACTCTGTAACCACGTCCCTTAGAGGAGCCGACACCCAACGAACACGTGCTCTGTTCATGAGCCTTGTGTGTTAACAACTTTGAGCTGACATTTTATCCAGTGTTGTGCTCCAACAAAAGGTATGAAGGGTTGTACTTTAAGTGGACCATCGGAACACCACTAGACAGTAACGGTGAAAAATTATTTTAGTTTTTTTTTTTATTTGGTTTTTGCATACCTGTCTGCTTGCCCATCTTTTTTCATTTCGTCACTCCCAAAATTCCCAGCTTTCTCCACCCTCCACCACTTTTGTACTCTTTTAGCACTTTTGTAAGTCACGTTTCTTTGTAGCTATTAAAATAGTAAAAAAAACAAAAAAACTAAACAAAAAAACCAACAAAAAACACAAACAAACAAAAAAAAAGACTGTGGGAGGACTTGACTTGGCCACGTGGAACTGTGTACAGAACTTCCCCAGGTCAGCGTTCTGGGATGGAGGTGGTACGAACGGGGCCCAACGGTACGAACCGTGCCCTGCGCTTTTCCCGGGCAGATGTTCTTAAGACTGGTGCCCCCCCTCCCACACACACACCCTCTTGCATTGCATTCATTTGTTCTCATTTAAATCAGAAGTCCAAAATAAAACAGATATATTTTGATATTACCACATGTGTAATCCTTCATTTGTGATTGTCAAACGTCTGCAGTTGGATATGGGGTGGATGTGTGTTTTTTTCACTAATTTGAAGATCAGAGCACATTGTGTGTTTTCTTAAAACACTCTAGACTTTAATGCTATACAGTTAATATGTGAAAGACGGGGCTGTGAAGTACAAATTGGAAGTACAGCCATGTGAGGATGCTTTATGGGTAATGTGTAGATATTCAGGTTAAAGGGAAATGCTGATTTTCTGATATACTGTGAAATGATGTTACATATATAGGCTGGCAGATATTTGTACCAAATATTTTTAATTATATTTGTTGTACACGATACTTAGAACACTAATGCAGTACATGATTGTTAGAATAACACATTTGGTGAAAATATGCAGTTTCAGGAGTGCGTATCGCGTGTGTATGAGGGTGCTGGATGTTACAGGAGTGTGTGCAGGAGCCCAGAACCTACACTGGCTGCGTCACATGCACAAGGTGGCAGTACTGAGCATCAATGCATCGCTCACTACAGCTGCCTTTACATTTGTGAATAAGGGCCTAACCACAGCGGTGCGTCTCTTCTAAAGCCGTGGGTGAGCTCTTGCGTGTTCGTGATGATGGTGGAAAACGCGTGTGTCCTAGGCCCTTCCGCAGCAGAGGCAGCGGGAGGCGAAACAGCATGCACGGGCTCTCTCCGGATCAAGCTTCATACACGTCCCCGGGCCACTTTACTGGAGGGTGGCGTTGTCAGATGTGGAACGGTGCACGCTCTCAGTCAGGCCCACCAGGCTCTGGGAAACATCATAAACCACAGCGAAGAGGAAGTAGAACGGCAGGAGCCAGTGGAGGCTGAAGAGTGTGTCGCCCGCAGGAAAAGGCACCGTCAGGTGTCTAAAGAGTAAAGAGAGCTGGAGAGGCTCACACAAGAAGGACACCCCCCCCCCCACACACACACACACACAGACCGGTGCTTCTGACAAACACACTCACTTAAAGCGCTCTGATCTGGAGGCTCTCAGCATCAGGAAGATGAACAAGCCCACTTCCATGTTCAGGGAAAATGAAACCACCTTGTCAAGCATGATGACAAATCCCTGGAATGAACACACAGGAATGAGCCATCGTCTTCCTGACCTTCCATACTGCACGACCCTGGAAATGCCGGGGCATGGCTGTATCTTAGCAACCACGCCATAAACAAGTGGCATTTCAATTCCACCCAGGCAATAAAAAAAAGAATCAAAAACAGATATTGCACAGTTCACCTTAAACCCAGTATGAATTTATTTACCACCTCACTATCTACCATGATGACATGTCCATACCAATCTCGAACAAACACTAACCTTTGGATCACAAGCAGACACGATGAAAATAATCCCGAATATCAGAAAGGACATGCAACCACTGGAGGCTCTGGAGACAGAGACGAGGGAAAGCGCAGATTATTGGATTATGAAAGAGAAATGACGTCTGCTCATGAAAGTCAGTCTTCTGCACTTAAGCTACGGGGCGGGTGTGTGGGTGGAGCAGGTGGGGAACCCGCGGTGGTTTTGATTTTGGTGAGCTCCAGAGTTTTACCTGTGCGCACTGCAGCCAAGGAGTCGAGCCCTCGCCGCGAGTCTCTCTTCCCTCGCCGCGAGTCTCTCTTCCCATGCCGCTCTCGCCCTCCACTCGCCACAGGCAAGGCCCTCGACTGAAAGTCACATGTTTTTTCATGCGTCTTTAACTGAAGGATGACCTGGAGGATGAAGCTTGGATGGATGGAGGCTGGTGTACTGGTGATTTTACAAATACTTTGATGGTTTAACTTTTGAAGAGCACACAACTAAAACCTTTGCTCTAGTTTTAATTTGATCTGGTGATGAATCGTAGCCTGGGCTAAATGCATCTAACTTTTTCTAAAGTCTCTCTCTTCATGACCATCACTGTTTAAAGAAGAGCTCTGTTTTTTGTTTTTCCAAATGCTTACATCATGCTGTCATTGCCAGTTTGTTAAAACCACCCTGCTGCTAATCACCAGACACCGTTGCCCCAGCAACAGTGTCCACGCGACCGTGCTCACTCATGTTGATTAATTGACTCTGCTGTTTGTGCTCTAAAGGCCATTCCGATTCATGTCCCGATGAGCGAGGAACCCAAGGCAGGAACCCCGGGGGGCGAGGGGCAGGAATCCCAGGGGGAGAGGGGCAGGAACCATACGGGAGAGGTGGGACCCCTGGCCCAGTGGTGCATTCACAGGGAGTGAGAATTTCTCACAAAGAGCTCAGAGAAAATACTGGACCAGCAGCCGATCATCTCGTGTTTACTCACAGATTTGATGGCCAGTGAAAGATGGTTTGCTCTCGAAACTTCGTTACAGCTACAACCATATTTGATTATAGCATTAACATGCCATGTCTGATGGTGGAACGAAGAACCGCTAAAGACTTCAACCGATGTCACATTTAGATAATTATAGTTTTGCATGGGTTTCTTCAAAGAACATGAACAATGAAACTTCCATTGTATATACTGGTTAGCTTCAATCCCCACAAATTATTATACTTAAAAGTCTTAACACTGAAAATGTACAATGAAACATGTATAACAAATGTCTGAAAGTACTATATTGTACAGGTATAAAGTACTTGTATTGTAAAGTACTATATTGTACAGGTGTAACATACTTGTATGCTTCAGTGCTGAGCCCATAAGGAGGTAAGACACAGTTATACTGATGGTAATGAAGATCTGGATCATCTCTGCCACCCAGGAGAACCGTGTGTACCTCCGAGTTATAATCTGGAAATAACGAAATAGCACTTTAATCCCCCCCAGAATGACCTGCACAAATCACAAGCAAATGGTTGGTACTACATGGTTACTGATATACAAACATAAAAACAGATAATGGCTGATTTCATTTCACTTGTGTGGGTAGTTTCTCTTATTCCTCTGATGGATGGATGTCTGCATGGATTTGCAAATTTGTTTGTCCTGAACACTGAAGTGTGCTGTGTTTCAAGTAATTTAGTTGAAAATATATGACAAGCGCATTCTGTTTTTGTTTACGTTATAATAAATGTAATTGTTTAAACAAATGTATGTATGCTTCCTCCCCAGGGCTTCAGGACATGTCCTTTAATCCTGCGTAGAGTAAATATAGAGACCAAGTCCGTCAGTATGTATAAATTTGATCAAGAGATGCAATACCATTCAGGCGCCAGTAGAGGGCACTCACTGCCTTTAAGAAAATGGAAAGTGTACCAAGACAATGGGAAATTAAGCACAAAATGGCTTGCATGTGCACTTTGACATTTGCTTATAATGATCTATTTACATCAGTGTGCAGTTCTTGAAAAACAAAAGTATAAACACAACCTTTGTTTATTTTGCCAGTAAATATCACATTTTAGCTTCGGTTTTGGGGGTAAATGCATGTGAAAATGTTAAAGTCTGAAATGTAAAGGACTGCTGTACAAATCAATGTGAAAAGACCAGTTCCAATGCAGTTTGGTGATATTCAAAACAATTACCATGACTGATACACAGACGTGCCTATAGATTTTTGTTTGTGGCAGGAGTTGTGTACACACACAAAAAAAACAAACTTAAGAACAAAAACAGCACGAAGCGCATCGGTCAGGAGGCTGGTCGTGTGAGTCAGTGAGGAGTCTTGTACATTTACTGTCAAAAGAACCACTGATAATGGAACAAACAAAGCAGAGATAAAACCGTTCGAGGCGTGAGCCGATCTATCTGACATGGAGGATCAGAGAAATATTAAAGGAACCCCTGACCTAAAACAAAAACTGGAGCATAACGGACACGTCCCCTCACGTGTGGTAAGTACTAATGAAAAACACTCTGAACTGAAGGAGTCATATCTGACTACTGAATACTTTGCTTCACACTGCATTGGAGTGGAAATAGTAGGTTTGCTGTATTTTTTCCATCTACAGCTGCTTCCATACAGCGCACAAACCCACACACGTCTGAATCACTTCTGACATTTCAATCCTTCATGGCTGTCTCAACCTGGCAAATCGTACCTCACACCCTTTTATCAGACTTGCATCCATCCTAACCCTCCATCAGACTTCAGATTAGATATCAACTGCATAAAGGCTACAACACCGTCAGTAATAGTGATCGAGGTTGTTCATGGTTGTTTTTGTAAAGTCTTTGTTTTGGGATGTCTGCAGAAACTTAAAAAGATCTCGGGTGTAAACTTAAAGGATCCACAGCTGGAGACTATCCATAAAACTATACATCCACAGGTGCTCATATAAAGACTACACATCCCAAGCTTCATAGCGTGGTAAGTGCAAGGACATGGAAACACTGGGGCCATCTGCAGTCACTACCCACAATGCAAAGCACTTCTCCCGCAGTAGGATATCGTTCGGCATCTGTGCACACGGTCCCTCCCAACGGCTCCTCTGGCATCGGACAGCTCTCCTGGACGAGTTCCGAGGAGCGACAACGGTCCTGAACAAAGAAGCACGGAACAGACAGCAATGCCAAACGTCCTCAGAGAGAAGAGTGAATGGCTCACTGCCCGTAAATTAGATCACAAATTCTCTGGCTTGCAGCAGTGTGTCGGTCCAAAGCCCTGGAGACAAAGGTCTTTGCAGATTATTGTTTAATGCTTGCATGCGGTCCCACACTAAACTCTGTTACACCCAGAAATCCAACTCCACGTGCAGCAGAGCAAAAGAACGGTGGGGGAATCAGAACTTGAGATTTCAAAACAGGTGATGCCCTGTCAATGAGATCTGGAAGGCCACTGTATCCCAGGGACTAAATCCCCATTTGGCAGCATGTGGCTGGTAATAAGAACAAAACCCACAAATACAACACTAATTCTATATTGTTCAATTCTATACTAATTCAATCCAATATTATCCTAACCCCCCCCACACACAAGATTCTAGGGAATAACTGCAGCGTACTACAGTACACAAGGTTTCCTGAGAAACATGGCATTTAGGATGAAGATGCTTTAGAGGTTTTTGAAGTTCTAGGAGGTGAAACCAGTAACAGAACAAAACATGCTGAAAAATCATAACATTCATTCCATGTGGTTATAAAGTTCAGAGAGCATAGATCAGGTTCCCAACTCCATTGCTGCCATAGCAACAACAGGAATATACTGTATAGAGCATATGTATGTATACAAGGTTTCCATGTTTCCTTTAAGCACTTTCCTTACACATTGAATGAAAATGTCCTGCTTTTCTAAACTGTTAACATTTTCACTACAGTTTTTACCTATTCTGTGCTTAATTACAGTCCATTACCTTACGTGGAACTTGCACAGTCTTTGAATAGATATCAGTATTGTATGGAAAATGCAGAGAAGTTAATCTCATGATTCAGTGTGTGATACTCATGAGGTTAACTAGTATTCAACCCCTTTATCTTCAACTTGCTGTGCTGTTCTGTTCGTGTACCAACTCGATAGTTTTTACTCCGTTGCTAAGGTAACGGCTCTTGTTTTATCATCCCGTTTTTGCAAGCTGGGATGTTTGACCTCAGTCTATAAAACGTCTGAGCGCAGAAAGCAGAGTTTGGGGCTCTTCGTCTGTACAGTGCATTTTATTATTCCCAAAAAATTGGATCTCTTTCATTGTCTCACTGCACTAGAGACAAACATCTTGTATTTTTCATGTGCCTGATTTTCTCTGAGGTTATGAGCACATGCTAAAACACTTCCATCAGTGAGGGACAAATCTGCCCATTGAGAGAAAAAAAAACTTAGCAAAATATAAAGATTAGCTCGTATGCTGAGATTGAAAAGATGTTTCTGCTGGTCTCTTGTCCTGCTGTATATATATGTACATTACTAGATTGTTTACATAATGCTAAAATGTTATTTATTGTTAAAAGCACTCTACTAAATGCCTGATTAACTGCATAAAAAGCCAGTCTATCCTGTATATTGAAATCAATAAGACACGCAGTCAAACCCAGGTAACTGAAAATTAGCATCTACACTGTGGTTTCTGGTGTAAGGCTTGAATGCGTGTTCCAGTAAGCCAAAAAAAAAATTAACATAATTAAAAGCCAGAAGAAATTCAACCCACGGAAACTTAAATCATCCACACTGTAACAGAAAAAAAGATTACAGGGAATTAATGCCTTTACCTAGAGCAGGAAAGCTTTTGAACCACACAAAAAATAAATGAGACATCACTCACAGAGATATGGGAAGCATCCAAGTAAATTACCATTCTAGAGCTTTCTTCACAACTCAAGTAATGGTATTTATATCTACTGTGTGGCACGTTTTCAAATGTCAGATTGATGTACGTTGTCTCTGACAGGCAACATAAAGAGAGACAGAAGTGCTAAGTACATTTCAAGAGCTCTGAGTTGGAGAAGCTCTTCAGAGCTCCTGACTTTTATACATTCTGTTGAAGTCCTGACGGGAACTTTGTGAGGGACATGTATGAATCTGAATAAAACCAATTGGTTTTTCCATCACTACAGCTAAAACCTAACAGTTCATGGAGGGCAAAGCTTAAACCAACTTAAAAAAAAAAAAAACTTTCATTAAATGCTGATGAAAGAATATTAAATCTCCTCTGAGTGAACCCTCCCATTTGCTAAAGAGGTACATCAGTCAGATTCTGGATCTGCATATCTCACGTTTTCCATTGGCTTTGGCTCCCAGGTAAATTGATGAGGTCCATCTTCAAGTGCCCCCGCCACACTTTGGCTACACTCATACAGAAGGTAAAAAGCCCAAATCTGATTTTCTGACCAAATCTTTTTTTTTTTTATGTGACCTATAGATCCAGAACTGGATCACGGCATCCAGATGATCAGAATGGAGTCAACAGAAATGGTCGCCATCCTAAAGATAATACTCCTGTTAACCTGCAGGGGTGGCCAAGTGCAAGCATTGAGAAAATCAACACGAGAGTGAGCAGGTGGAACAGGACAAAGATTTTCCTGAAGGGTCTCTGTGCAGTGACAGGAAGGCTCACGACAGGAACGGTCGTTGGGTCAGCAGCCATGATTCTAGCACTTATTAAACCATGACTCTCAAAAGCCAATACCAGACGTTTGGCGTCAACAGATAAGGCAGCAGCACCCGTGGATGGGAATAACCTCACTGGCTCTGAACAGAGCAGGATTATTTAAAGACTAAACTGGGGGG